>WOVY01005528.1:0-108203 GCA_013436015.1 Rhipicephalus annulatus
TAAGTCACTGCCTGCCGACCAGCGCTGTATGCTTGTGGAAGTTTTGCTAAAGTACTTGCAAGTTTTTGATTTCTCCCAGAGTAACCATACGCCTTCGATTACTTCATGTCGTAATGCCACAGGATAAATACAGAAACGACACAACCAATCCGACAAAAACCTTACCGAGTATCACCATCCAAGCGCAAGAATGATCGAGAATGCATCATCCAGGAATCATCGAGCACGTATGGCAGCTCATGTGATTCTTGTGAAAAAGATAGTTCCTGGAGACTTTCTGTCGGCTATCGTCGTTTGAACTCATCACAAAGAAAGATGGTCTCCTCTTTTATGTATTTTTTGACGCCTTGGACTGTCTTACATTCATGCGTCGCCTGCTTTCGTCTATCGATTTACGTTCAGGATACTGGCAGGTTTCTATGCATCTAGTGGACAAGTAAAAGACTGCTTTCATAACTCCGGACGGATTTTATGCACTTAACGTGATGTCATTTGGATTACGCAATGCTTCTGCCATATTGAACAAGGTTGATGATACACGATTCTGCATGGCCTAAAATCGAACGTCTGTATTTGCTACCTAAATGGACATCGTGATCTTCAGGCGCACACTTCGTGAACACAAACGGTTGGCGCGACATTGTTCTGGAAAGCATTAGAAAGCTCGGCTTTGTTCTTAAGTCGAAGATGTATCACTTCGGCAAGTGACTAAAAAATTGGTATTTGGGCGCCTCATGAACAAGATAGTGTCGGGCCTAACCCTAACATGTACGGAACAGCTGTGAAAGCAGGCAAACCACCTCACTCCACGAAAGAGCTTCGCCCCTAGCCATACTAGGCCTGTGCTCTAATTTTCGCTCATTTATTCCCGCATTACGCCGACGTTGCCTTCCCTGACCCAGTCTGCTTGGCGTCAGAATGTTAGTTTTGAATAAAAACTAGACTGTGAGACATTCTTGAACGAACTCAGTTATTGCTCACGTCGCAGCCTAATCTCCGGCACATTGACCCTTCCTGCGCCGACCGAAGTTTCATATGACGCCACCAGCATTGGCATAGGTGCAGTTCTCAGTACAACGCTGCAATAGAAAGGAACTTGTGGATGCATATGGCAGTAGAACTTTAGGTAAATCGGAATGAAATTTCGCAAATAACTGAGCAAGACTGTTTGGCCCTCGTCTTTGCTGTACAGCGGATTCCATTCATAACTGTACGGTCGTCTCTTCCAAGTTGTCACAGACCATCATTCCTTGTGCTGGCTTGTAATCGTTCGGCACCCATCTGACCACCTTGCAAGCTGGGCCCTCCACATGCAAAAGTATGAGCACAGTTATGATACAAGAGCGACAGGAAGCACGCTGACGCTGACTGCCTTTCGCGGATTCCGTCTTAATACAACAATTTCTGATGACGACCATTTCGATCACCTAATTGCGTTAGTGACTCCAATATTCCCGGACAAGACCATTTTGAAGGTGAGGCAGCGGAAGGACGTCAGCTGGGAGCCGTATTTTGTTGAAGCACGAGCATCCACTTTGACAGGATGCTTTTGCGTTTGTCAAAGAATAATTTACAAGAAGGACCTTCTCGACTACGGGTTCCCCTCTTCTTGCTGCTGGTTCCGGACACACTCCGTTTCTCTGTTCGGGGCGCCATTCAAGACGACGAACAATATGTTACTAGTGCTGATGATAAACCATTTGGTATTTTAACACCATTGGTATTTAACACATTTGGCTCGTTTTCACCTTCATCTTGGTAGTTCTCCGTTCGCCTTATGTGTTCCGCATTTAATAATATTTTATGGATATTTTTGAATATTTATGAGTTGTTTTCCTCTCTACCAGCTCGGAATGCCTGACGAGAAGTTGGTCAAGTCAGGCGAGACACTCTCTTATTTTTTCTTCCCCTCCACATGGCGAATTTGGATACATCTTTGAATCCAGGGGGCGGCTGAATTACCCTAGAGAACGAAAAGACTGGTGGGCACTGCTATTGTGTTAATGTGACGTGAGAGCAAGGACTCGACTGCTCCATTGCCGCTTACCCGCTTTTTGCGCCCGTTGTGTGTGTGTGCTCTTAACGATGGGGTGATAGTTACTCCTTCATTTCTCCATGCAAATCGTTTATTACATCAGGTGCAAAGTTCCATAGCTTGTCATTTGTATTTGCGCTGTAGAAATCTTTAAAGTATCGTTTATCAGATGCAAACTTCCATTCAAACGGGAGATTCACTATGAAAATTTGTGATGCAGGACAGCAGACGTTTGTTGTTTTCACGGTCTACTCCGAAATCTGGATTTTATAGGCTACATGAAGTGCATCTAACTTAAAAACTATCGGCACCCTGCGCGTTTAGAGCATCTGTGGACGTACTGCAAACGCAATTCTTACTTTCAATTCAATGACTGTGTTGTGGTTTATGATGACGCTTACTTCTGCCTTTGGGAAAAATCTAGGTGATTTATAACATCACACTTCTTCAGAGACAGCAGGAGACTTCATAAGTCTTTGTATGTCATAAAAAATAAAAAATCAATTGACGTATACGAAAAACAAACACAAGTTTACACCTTCTCTCCGTATAGGTAACCTTGTAGTGATGCGAAGCAGCATTGGGGTGCCCACCAAGTTTCTGTTTACATTCACTCAGTATTTCCGTCAGTGTGCGTGGTTCGTATTAGTGTTGGTGTTCATTTACGTTGTGTTCGTTACTTGTTGAAGAAGCCTCGCTTTAACCAGTGTAGTGGCTTCATAGGTTCCTGGGCGGTGCAATCGCCTCAAAAGCCTCGCTATCCTTGCCGCAGACTCGCATTGTTTACATGCAGTGGAAGTGGTAGCTCGACGCCGACGCTTGTCTTCCACGTCAGCGTTCTGGATTTTTGGGTTTGAAGCTGGACGCCAACACTTAGCTTGCGCTTTCTTGGCCCGGAGTTCGGAATAAACTTACCTGCGTAGGCGTATGCACACAGAACCGCCAGTCCTGCTTTGCTGCTGTTGCACAATGATTTAAGCTTCGGCAAAGGTAGTGGTGTTGCTGCAACTGGCACCTACACGGACGGTACATCTTATCGGAATGGCAATTAAGAGAGAATGATGAAAGCCAGCCGGGCGTACGGGCCTAATAAAATGATGGAAGGAGAGTAGGCAGTGAGTTCACAGCGTGCAGCCAATGCCAAGAAGATAAATTCAGGCCTGCTCACTGTGTCTACCGCAGCCCCTGACGTCACACTATTTGAATGGAGTGTTTCAGAGACATGAATAGCCAAGCCCGACGAACGTTCTCAGGGCGTGCTGGTGTTGAATATGGCTGGTGTTGAATCTGGCTCGTTCGAAGATTACGTTGCGCTTCGGAATGAAATACTTGTCGAACTGCTCCACGACAGCGTCGAATTTCTTCAAGTTCTCTTCGAATAAAACGAAGCTGGCGTAGATTTTCTCGGCTCGCTCACCCATGATGTAGAATAGGGCGTCTGCTTGATGTTGCTTCGGGCTTCACGCACAAGCCTGAAGAGGTTCGGAAACGTTAAAAACACTGTTTTCGCTTTGGCCACTTGTTCGGCGACGAAATATTGAAGGCATTCAGTGGTTAATAACGAATCACGCCATGATCGGTGTCTTTTTGCTTGCGGTTCATTCGCAAAGATGATGCCTAGAAGCCGATGCTTCACTGGTAGCTCTTGTTCTTCGGACTTCATGTTGAAGTCATCAGGGACGAGCGAAAAGGCAGGTAGGTAGGTGGCTGGGTTACGTGGGCATAGGTTTATTCAGAAACCACGTTCAGGCATAGAACCGTGCCACGCGGCACGCGCACCTCGAGCACACGTAGTCACCAGCTTCGCCTGGCTTGTTCTAGATGGCAGCATCTACAGCACATGCATGTGATTTGGTTTTGTAGTTCATCGAAAATTTATTTTAAAAATCCCTTTACTTCGCTGATGGAAAAATTACCAGCTTTTTCTGCTTTTTCCTTCACCCTCCTTTTAGGTGGCGGTGACTCCTCACTCATTTGCACGGGAACTTATGTTGGAGCTTGATTAAGCGTAAGTATTTCACTAATAGATGTGGTGTTAGTAGTCGTCCCTGGGTTTCTCACCTCCTGAAGCTTCGCTTTTTCTTTTTTCAGTTGCTTAATCTCTTCATTTATTAAGTGTTACGTTGTCTCTAGTAATCTGTTCTAACCATTTTTGAATCTGAATCATTTTCTTTTTTAAGGCGGACCCCAAAACAATACTTGGAGGAGCAATGCCGAAGATGACATCTGCAAAGCTCACCTGCGTGCTGCTGCTCCCTCGATTGGCTCTAGAGTGGGACCGCGGCCTCGACCTTAATTTGGTTTTGAATCGGCACCTGGACTGTTTTCGACTATTTTTACCAGTAAGCTTTTGGAAGGATAGAAAGGGGTCTCGCGCGAGGCCACTCCTACTGTTCTGCCTGTTAGTGTCCTTGCCCGAATGCAGGCTGGTTTTTGTATTGTATTCGTTGTCATGACATACGCCGACGTCCTTGCACTAGTAGCAGGCTTCAGCGCACGCTGCCTATGCTCCCTCTTGGTCTCGCCTCACCCGTTTTCAGCGACGTCTCCTAACCAGGTACATTATCTTGTATCATGCTTTACATCTCTTGTGTCCAGTGAAGTGATCTTTACCACATAACTTGCATTGCACTCAACAACTGTGATCTTGCGCAGAATTTTTGCTTCCACATTCCCTGCAAATGTTGTCGTTGGATCGGGGCCCTTGATAAGAGAGATGCTTGGGCTAGTTGGTGATTAGGAATTAACATGTTTGGTCAGTGCAAGACTACAAGTAGTTACGACGTAACTACGAAATAAGAGACAAGTACAGCAAGAGCGCTGACTTCAACTGAAATTTTATTAGTGAAAACGCTCGAAATAAGTACCCACGTCCACTCTATGTCTACATCGCCCAAAATCGTAGCAGCCATCGAATTGTTTCCTCTAGAGCGTGCACTAAACGAACATTGCTCCGAAACTCTCATATACCGGAATGCATAGTCCCTCAAAGAAGCACAATAATTATCATCCGTCTTTCCCATCCTTTTAGCATGAATGACTCTTGAGTTACGTAGAGTGACCAAGTTGCTTATGTATTCTGGGCTCCGCTCATTGGACACCTCTCGTATCAGTCGCTTGACGTGTTGTACAGGACTACCCTGTACGCACAGGTTACGAATTTCTGCTGGCCTATCTGTAGTTTTGTATGAGCTCTATACTAACAGGATCAATCCTAGGATTGTGTACTGTTAACGAATATGTTCTGCGTGTTGTTGATGTACACACTGTCTTTCACAGCCTCCTGCTAACCGACCCCAACAGCGTTGCGCAGGCAGCAATTCATGCAATTTATCCAGTATTATAAGACGTTGGCCACCACGCAGACGCGCAATGGCCCTAATGGTCTGGCGTTGGCAGATTGGGCAGTCGAGTAGCCTTGATGATTCGTGGAGCTCGCCACTCATTTGCCCATTTGTTTTCTGGCGCCCTTTCTACAAAGGGTGTCTTTGGGTGCATTTTTTTCCGCGCGGCTTCCTGGCTGAACTGCGCCTTGGCGTGGTTTTCGCATTTCGCACCATCCTGACCCTTTTCCAAGCTCTTCCGTCTTCTCCATTCATAGTTACAACCTCCGATTCGGCATCAACCGAGTTCTCGAAGTTGAATCGGGGGCCTCGAGCAGCTTCAACTGCACGTTCGGCCGAGATATCTACACCGCCGTGGCGGTGAAGACACTAGCGTCCAGATCACGTTCGCTGAGCTTAGCTGCCGTGTCGACGTGGCGACCCAGAGAAAACAGTCGTTTAACGAGAAAGATGCTGTCCACCTGTAAAAATGTGCTGTCCAGAAGATCCACAGAACTTCTGTCGTCCGCTGGTGCGAAAAAGTGAGCTAAGAACTTTGATATTGTGCGCATAATCATACAAAAACAGTGAAGTTGGTACGACGTGCGTCCGCACTCCGTGGCCCCCATGTAGCAATCCCGCGACTCCAGAAGACCGACTTTTTCTGTGCCCGTGAAATACAGCGTGGATATGTGACGCGTTTTGTGCACTGCATATTCGCAATCGCTCCGCTGGAAGTTCAAATGCGATGTGGCGTGGCAATTTGTGGCGTGAAAGAGACCGAGGTTGCGAGCGCTCACTTTTTTTAGGTACAACAGTTGTGTTTGTTCGTTGTGTGTTCTCCTTGAGGAAAATCGAAGTCTTGTCTAGGAGAATATTTACGGCATTGATGAAGCAGGAAGCAGGCTGGAGTTAATAAAAACTTGAAGCAATATTGTAGCAGAATATTTCAAGTCAGATATTTACAGCTTGCTGAAGCACACTGACAACAACAAAGATGCGAACAGCGTCTTACTCTTCTACTCCACTGCTTCAAGTTAGAGCCTAGAGTACTGTTACTACGTGCATAAAGCCTTGTCTCACTGATTGACCACTGAGTGATTACGGCTGAGACTAAAATTACATCTTACGAAGTCTTACTGATGTATCAGTTCAGTGATTGCAGCCTAGACTAAAAGAAAGCGAATTTCATCGAGTATTTATTCCTTTGAGGAGACAAAAAAATGGGAGGTGGCCACTGCTGCCTCAACATTTTGTTCTCCAATCAGTTTACCACCAACTTAAACCAGTTCTTTTAGAGTTGATCTAATCTCGATACAAGTGTTTTCACGGATTCAAAAGGCTTTGGCACTCTTTCTCAACATGGTTTTCTCCCTCTTCTTTACAGGCTGTGAGTGGTTCCGTGCTGCACAGATTTATTGCAAAGTTATTTACACATTCTGCGCCACGTGTCCGCAGGTACACTTGCACTGAACACCAGAGGCGACAGCGGGTACGAATACCACGCCTTCGATATCTATGTTGCAGTCCTGTGCCTTGGCGCCGTCTTCCTGCACTCAGCGAGACAAAAACACAGGGCCGGTTGTTAAAAGTAATTGGGAACCGGCAGCCATTGTGCTCTCGGACGGTAACGGGAGCAAATGTTGTTTGCCCTGGCTTCCCCTACCTTGCATTCGGACCACGCGTCACGACGCCGTGACCTTCAGTGCGAACCTGCCTCGTGGAAGCAGTAGCAAGGTCATGTAGCCACAACCACGGAGAGCTGCCAACTGGCGGCCCCCGCAACGGGCCTGTCGAGGGAAGCCCTTTACTGTCCATAGATAAGCGCACAGTCAAAAGACCACGCGTAGAGAGGGCCGAAAACGTAGTGGTGTAACGTGCAGGGCCACCTGTATATATAATCTGCATAATTGACATACGAGTGGCAGAACGTAACACGTCCCCTGGAAGCCCCCGAAGGAGTATGCTAGGCTGCTTAACACTCAGTTGTAGGTTAATGCACGGCCGCGAATTATGTCACAGAAACATAGAGATCAATAACAATGCACATGACAAGCGAACACATGAACCGAAAACAAATACATGGTAACAATCAAGCACACCATCGGTGCTTCAAGAAGTTACAACACGAATGTCTCTTTCGTGACTTGGCAGTCACAAGTCCGCAATACACAGATACGCATCAGCGCGTGGGGAGGAACATTCACGTCCCCCCAGTTGGTATGACAAGCTATTATGATGGCTTCCAATAACTGTTGTGCAGCCTTGATAACGCATCGGCATTGCCATTGCAGACTACATTCCTATGTTGCACCGATACATGGCATCGCTGCAAAGCCAGTGCCTAACTTGTCAATTTTGCTCCTTGCGTAGTTGAAGCTGTGAGGTACGACAGTAAATTGTGGTCGAAACGACATTTACTATGGCCCTAAAAAGCTAGTACTCAAAACTCTTTAGGGCACAGATTACTGCGAACGCTTCCCTTTCAATCGTCAACCAACGCATCTTGGTCGGTGAGAAGCAGTGACTTGCTAATCCGATAAGCTTCTCTTTCCCTGTGGCTGACATTTGGGCCAAACATGCGCCCGCCGCCATTGCTGATGCGTTTGTGAAACGCCAGCAGGGCTCACATGGCTTCGGAGTACTTAGCGACACCGCCTTGTGCAAACATTGTTTGAGAATATCAAACGCCCTTTGAGCTTCCTCTGGCCAGCGTATCTTATTAGGTACCCATTTCTTTGTTAGCAGCGTGGGCGGGTTCGTCACCTCTGCATACCCTGGGACATACTCGTGATAACAACTGCAAAGTTCTAACAGGCTTTTAGACTGGGTCACCTGCCAAGGAAGGCGACACTAACACTAAGACACTAAGACGCTAAGTTCTGACTCTGTTCTTCCATCAGTACCTGCAAGTACCCGTGCACGAGGTGAATCTCAATAATGAAATGTGCACTTCTTACTGTGAACATCAAATTCTGGGGATTCATATTAGGGAACACATCAACATGAGTGACAGAGTTCAGCACTCTATAGTCCACACACATTTAGATCGTGTCCATTCATTTTCCCCATGCATACTACTGGGTGTGCGAACTCACTTTCTGTAGCATATATCAAGTTCAACGCCAAAAGTTCGTTCACTTGCCGACTGACCTATTTCTTTAATAGTTCCGGCACTCGATAATGATACGCCTTCCTTGGCTGGTGACTCAGTTCTATTTCTATTCTGTGCTCATTTTCATTTGCAATACCCGAAGTGCCAACAAAGAGTGAGCAATGTTTTTGAAAAACCTCCTTTCTTTCTGCCTGTGCGTTAGCATCAAGAGAAGCCACCTTCGCTATAGTCACCAATAACTCTTCCCGCTTTATAAAAGCTGGTTGCAGAGGATATTCAACCTCTTTGAAGTCATAGTCTTCATCAAAAACGACTCCAATATGGCTGACCCTGGCATGAAAATGGCTGAATGTTGTTGACGTGGACACTTTCATTTTTCCCTCAGATACTTCAACGTGGCAAGAATGATCGCACTCACATCCAACAACTGTGAATGGGTCTAGCCGTTTCGGTGCCGTCTTATGATTCTGATCATTGTCGAAAGCCAGAACTTTGTCGCCAACGTTAGAAGCTTTGAGCCTGGTGGTGCGAATAAATGCACTGGCATAACATTCCTTATGGTTCGCACTAGTAAGCGAAGCAATATCAGCGGCAGTCTCCAGCTGCACCCTGAGTTGCTGTAAATAATTAGCTGGGTTTTCTCTCAAAGTTTTAGGCACCGGAATCTCACTAGTTCACGTCCTTTTGACTATTGAAAGTGGTCCTGTAGGATTTTCTGCATACAATAGACGAAACTCAGCTTCTCCGGTTACCTCAAGGGGAACTTCCCCATAAGCCCATAAAACTGTTGGGATTTTTCGTCCCAAATCTTGGAGTTTCTCTGAGTGACATGATACCGCACGTTTTTCAGTACTCTGTCCCACTTTTCTACAACCCCATTACTCTGTGGGTGTTCTGGATTGGAGAATCTTGGCGTAAAACCTGATTTCTCCAGCATCGCTTGTGTGAGCTGTGATTTGAAATTAGTGCCTTGATCAGAACAGATGATCTCCGGAACGCCTGTGCGACTGAAGATCTCAATCAGTGCATCACAAGAAGCCTTAGCTGTCAGAGAGCGTAGTGGGGCCACCTCTGGCCACCTCGTGCAAAGGTCCGCTAAGCACAACGCGTATTTATGTCCTATCGCTGACCAATTTATGCGGGAATTGCTGGTCCAAAAACAGTCCCGTCACAAAGCTTGATGTTGATGCCAAATCCGAGCACCGCAGATATTAACATTTTCAAAATGAAGGCGACGCTCAAAAAAAAAAACTTTTGTGAAGGCTCACTCAGCTAGCGGCGTAGTTCCCGTATAGTTATGCTAAACTTACTTCACCTCATTAAGGTGGCAACTCCTCTCAGACGTCATGTCTACCTAGAGGTTGACGCTGAAAGAAAATCAACGGAAAGTGAAACAAATTTACTAGGTGGCTTTCTCAAGTTTTAGTAACGAATACGAAGTGGAGAATAACTCGGCTTTAGCTTCATAGCACCCCTGTTTTTCACCAAATTTGTAGGTTTTCTTTGTCGTCTTCTGTATCTTACTGCCAAGGTTAGACCACTACCTTCTTGGTGCACCAGGCGCCACGTCTCCAAGGCGCTGAATCCTTATCTTGGGCTTCCTCGACGTCAGAATGCTTAACCTACTGGTGGCGGTCATTCTTCCCAGTGCCCATCAGATGAAGACAAAGTGAATGAATGCGTACGAACAGCAAGATAAACCCGTGTTTCACGGACTAGAGAAAGACTTTGACGGCCCCTCGACGACTCCCAACGCCAACGATGAGTGTGTTACTCCGAAAATGGCGCGAAGTGATAGTGAAGAGGATTACAGCGATGCAATGATCATTGACTCCGCAGAAATGAACTGTGATATGGAAGCAGAACACAGGCTTTTCACAACAGTAACGTACGAGAAAGCCCCACGAGCGGGCATACCCGTAATTATCAAGCGTACGGGCCCTAGCACCTCAATCTGGAAAGTCAATTAAAAAAACTGCCAGCGAAGTGGTATCTGCTGCTAAAGAGAAAGTGCAGTCGTTCCGTGTCAATAGAGACGGCAACTTCTCCATACGTGTCTCTACAGTTAGTGCATCTTCAAGAAATCTTGAGTTAACACATGTTCGTAGTCTTGAAGTTGCCCCGTATATACCGCAGTCGTATGTGAGGAACCTAGGAAAGATTAGACAAGTACCGGTACAATACAGTGAAGATCAACTGCCTTGAATATTTAAGAAACGGCGCTGTAGTCTCAGTTAAGAGAGACGAAATGACGCCATCGTGAAGATGGTTCAGGAGAGCCTTATTTACTCGGCAGCGTAATTCTCGAGTTCTCCCCCGACAAGCCACTGCCACCTCGTATTCTCCTAGGCTTCACAAGTCATCCAGCGGAACAGTACCTACAGCTTGCTACACGATGCTACGACTGTCAACGATATGAATATGTCGCCAAATCGTGCCATGGACAACTTCGCTGCAAAACCTGTGCCGGAGAACTTGATTACAAAGATCTGTAGATCGAAGACTCATCCCAAATTTGTCAATTGTAATCGAGAACACGTAGAGTAATATGCTTGTCCAAAACATCAGTTGGCTACTCGACTAAAGCGATAAGAAATTCGGCTTGGAAAGCGATCGCCTCGTCCGAATCCTGAAACTGTACATCCACTTCCTATGACTTCGTAATGACAGAAGAGTACATCACTACCGTGTGCGGTAGGAATCCATGCGCGCTTCAGTTCACAAAAACAAAAGTACAACCAAAACGAACCACAGAGGACGATCACCAAGCGTTCAAAGGCATACAAGCGTCAGCAGGACACCGAAACAGTCAGCAACTCCGAATAACCAAGCGTCTACACTTTTCACCTCGTCAAAGCCAAAGGAACAAGAGCAACGAGCACCGAAAACAAGTGATGTCGATATGATTATGTCGATGTTCTCCTTGCTTTGCAGGCAATCGTACGTGTATTTCTACAGGCCACTGACCTTCGAGAGGGGAGTGATGTTCTTTCATTCGAGCATCTAACAGTACAAGGAAAAATTGTTGTATTGCAAAATGACTCTACAAATGAACAACTGTTTCCGCAATACTGCTGTGTTTCAGGGCAATGCCAAACGCCTTAGGTCCAAATGCGCAGACTTTGGGGAGGTGATTGCTTAGTATAGCTCCCTCTTATATGTCTAAATGAAAGCGATGTTGGCCCTCACTTTAAAATTTCTAACTATGTCACACATGAATCAAGAAAAATTCATTGCTTGAGCAAGGCACAAGTTATGCTTACGGCGTGACATACCCTCTTTTCTCTCATACTCGTCGGACTCGGACGTGCCAGAAATTTGTAGGGTGAAAAATTCAATTCCAGAAACTATCACCTGTAAGTTATGTTTATTTGCAACCATCGACACGCATTTCTGAATCATTCCTGGTGTTATTATAGGGTAAACCACGGGTACCTGTCCCTCATCCGTGGCGATTTTAATGCGCACAATACCACGTAGGCCAGTACTCACACCTTTTCATCTGGGTAGAACACTTGAATAAGCAATTGGTTTATGTGGTCTTGTACTGAATGATGTATCAGTAACGTTTATTAAGAGGTTATAATTATGCCAGCGGTCTAGATTTCACTATAGCCTCCCCTGACAGTGCACGAGATATGAACTGGTGTACAGGCCTCGAAACACGAGGAAGTGACCATTACCCTGTTCTCATGCAACACCCAAGAATGCAAGTGCAACGACAACATTGATTTTGAAGCTAACTGACAGAAAAACTATTTCGTGAACATACTGGACATGACTTAATGGAAGGTAATGAACTGGATACATTTGTATCCGATTCAAAAGCAGTTACTCCCGTGCGACAAAGCTTCCAGCTTTGCCATCAGAACACTTCAGTGTAAATGTAGATTATCAGCACCTACGAACAATTAGAAGATGAGCTGAACGTCGTTATCGCCGCACTGCGAGGCTAAAATATTACGAGGAGGGTCAAGCTACACACATTTAATCTAACCGACACATGCAAAAGGTAAATAAAAAATTGGCGCAATTTCTGCAATTCATTGACACCATTTACTTCACTTTCAAAAATCTTGCAATCACTACTTTAAGTCATCCGGTATCCCAGCGAATCCCATTCAGAGCATTGGTCATATCTCTTAGATTATCCGAATGTGATACTGCTTTGCACAAATCTGACTGG
The DNA here is from genome assembly GCA_013436015.1 of Rhipicephalus annulatus. Classification (NCBI taxonomy): domain Eukaryota; kingdom Metazoa; phylum Arthropoda; class Arachnida; order Ixodida; family Ixodidae; genus Rhipicephalus; species Rhipicephalus annulatus. The sequence goes on from WOVY01005528.1 coordinate 12,660, forward strand.
AACTGGGCAATTGGTTCACAACACCACTACACTGCCTAATTCTGTAGAGCAGCAAATCCATGATGCATACGCTTTATCACATGCCAACTGGACAACACGTATTCTCTGCTGGAGTTGCCTCTAGCTCTATCACTAACCCGCTTAAGAACGGCAACTGCTCTCGACAACGTATCATACAGTGTTCTGAAACATCTAGGACCCAATGGCCAATGGCATGCCAGTTCTTCTACGGATATATAACGACATGTGGATAAAGGCGTAGGTTCTCATGTGTTGGAAGGTTGCAAGAATCGTCCCACTGCTGAAGCCTGAAAAACCACCGCTTTCGCTTGACACAATCCGACCAGTCAGTCTCACAAGCTTCGTATCTAAAGTCATAGAAAAAGTGTTTGACAGAAGATTACAGTGGTGGATTGGAGCTAGCAACTTTTTTCCAGAACAGATGGCTCACTTCAGACGACGGCGATAAACCACGGACTGCATCTTCGACCTCATCATATTTGTAGAACATGAGACGAGCTGTGAAAACATAGATGTTGGGGCGTCCTTAAATATGAGAAATGCGTTAGACAATGTCAGCCACCTATCTGTGCTGTACAGGCTTACCTCACGGGGAGTTCATGTGCGCGTCCTTAAAAAAAACGCCAACTCACTGCGTAACAGACAAATATATATTTCAACCGATAACGGAGACAGCGATTGCTTCAAATGAGCAGAGGTGTACCCCAAGGAAGCCTTTTAAGTTCGTTTATTTTCAATGCTGCAATGGAAGGTCTACCAGAAGTGCTACCCGAAGCTTTGAACATATCCATGTACGCAGATGACCTTGCATATGGACGGCCGAAAAATCACTGGAAGTGATCGAGCATCGGCTTCATCAAAAACTAAGTGCAGTAATTGATTACCTCAAAGAGGGAGGAGGCATGCAGATTTCTCACCCCAAATTAGTAGTTCAGTCGTTCATGCGAAAGACAGTGAAAACTTGAAGCAATTGTGGATTGCCAGAGAATTGAAATCTCACGAAGTCATCGCTTCCTTGAAGTTGCCTGATATAGCCAGCTCAGGTGGAGTCAGCATGTTGCTGCTCTAGAAAATAAAATGAAGTGCACCATAAGTGTTACACTTGGCATGGCGTGAACAAAATAGGGTGGTACATCAGAGTCTCTATTCCACGTTCATTGTGCACTAATTCATCCGAAAATTGCTGCTCTGCGCCAGTTCTCCACAAATCCCTCAGACTTCTCTGCACCGACTTCAGCTGTTAGAAGCGCGAAGCTTACGCATATGTCTGGGGTTTCCAGAGGCAACATCAAGTTCTCTGACCCTGGCAGAAGCAAGAGAAGTCAACTTTATAGTGTTTTAAATTGTGGAGACATCTTGGCACCTCTTTTAAAATGTCACGCAACACCCTTCTCATCTGCTCATATCCAACATCGTGAACCTTGCCGGCGCGCAAATACACCATGCCTGTCAACAGTATATTTCCCGGCTTCATGTGTCGACACATTGGCCACTGCATCAAAACTCTCGCCATGGCTGCTTGAGCTACAAACTATTGAAACGTCAATCGAAGGACTTCATAGCAAACATGAAGTGGCAATTGTTGCCGCACAGCAGTTGGCATCACATCATCTGCTTGACAGGTACCGAGGATACACTCACGTGTACACTGACGGCTCCGTCACCAAAGAGACAACGACATCAGCATTTAAAATTTCGCAATTGCAGAAAGAATATGCATGTCGGTTGGGCCTGCTCTCCTCTTTAACTACGTCGAAGCTCGTAGCAATATTGCTAGCCATAAGCTTTATTTACTGTCAACGACACCAAGAAAACGGGTGGTAATTACAGACACTCTGGCAGCACTTGAATGTGTGGAAACTCTCACTGTAAGACAGATTGATGTGCGTATAGTACCCGCTATATTTAATGAGGTTCATAAGCTATGAAGTTAAATCATTTCAGTGGGTTCGCAGTCACTGCAGTATCAGGGGAAATGAAACGGCAGATAAGTTGGCGAAAACCGTGCAATATTTTCAGCAAACGTTCGTCACTTTGGTATCTGAATATGATGCAAATAAAGTTTTAAGAACAACAAAACGTGAATTCTGCCTGTCGACCTGGTTCCCAGACAAAAAAAAAAGAAATCGATCCGAAATGCTGTAGATTCTAATCTTGAATACGAATTAGACCGTGGCGTCTCCAGACGTATCGACACATTGATACATCACCTACGACTCGGAACTGCTTGCACAAAGTGCTTCCTACTTCGTATTCAGTGTGCGAGATTGTCAGCAAGTTCATGCGGCTAGGCTGACGAGGATAACTGTCACCTCTTGCTTTACTGGCCGAAACACGACACACACCGAAGGCGACTAGAACACGAACTCCATAAGTTGGATCCCAGAGCAGCCAATTACGTTAAAAAAATACTAGGTCCATGGCCATCTGAAACAAATGGCAAAGTAATGAAGGACCTGCAACACTTACTTGAAGAAACGAAGATTTGTGACGAATACTGAGCGAATAAAAGTTGAAAGTGATGATGGCGTCTACGTGTTTGTTATCCCCCTAGAAGAGCTTGTGCTCTTACCCTTGTAGTACTGTATTATATATATATATATATATATATATATATATATATATATATATATATATATATATATACTAATATTTTTTCTTTGTTCTTTATTTATACCAATCAAGTGAGATGGGGTACCCATCGCCAAGTAACGGGGACAAAAACTAATTCGTCTATTTTCTATTTCAATAAAAAACAAGCATACATGCGTAACATGGTGCCAGATGATAGAATCTGAGAATAAGTGTATGAGCACTTGACAGTATAGGCACGCCCAACCTTAATGATTTCAGAGAAAGGAAGCACGAAACTGTTGTGAGGAAATTATGCAACTCAAGAACATGGTGCCTGACTAATAGCGCGAGACGAATTGACGCTGCATTTCCGGAGGTATTATAGGGTGAGCGCAATCAAAACATTATGCAAGACTTGATATTGAAAGCGTTGGCAATGCTTAGAACACCGGCAAGAACGCTGTCCGCAGTCACGGGGATGTTTCCGACGGAAATATCATCAGTGTAGGCGAGACATTCACATCACTCGAAATCTTTCCAGAACAATTGGGCTACAAAAATGAAAATATGGTGTCTCTTGGGTTCAAATCTCTACATAAAGCTGGAAGTAGATGTAAATGTAGAGCCTAAAGTTGTGGCTCACAATGCAGTCCTGGGGGATTTTTGAAGAATTGGGTAGCTTGCAAAAAAAGAAGTATATATAGTATAATGTCTGGTTTGAGACAGCGTTTATTCAGCCTAAGGGCTCGGCAGTGGACGGGTAGTCTGAGACAGAGCGCGCAGAGCTTGAAGCTGTCGTGTGTGTTATTCTAGAGGAGCATACTACTTAAATTAGCACTTCTGAGAAGAACATCCTTCCATGGTTTCTCAGCAATATACGAGGGGCGCCATGGCGCAGAATGGCTTGACACAGAAACAGACCACAGACCACTTGACACACGCCATGGCAGAGACCATTTGACACACCCCATGGCGCGTGTCAAGTGGGCTACCGCAGTCATTAGACATCGTTTTCCTGTAGATGTGACGGTGAGAGGTCCATAAAGGTCAATACTTACAGCCTCAAATGGTGTTGTGGGGCACAGAATTGGCTGCAGAGGCCTGGCCGGTGCAGTTGTCTGTATTTACGATGCTGGCACGGGACAAAGAAAACGACGTAGCGCGTGATTCTAGTAAAAATACCAGGCCAGTAGAAGCGACTTCGACTGCGCTCGTAAGTCTTTGAATACCAAGATGTGCGGCAGTCAAGTCGCCGTGGAAGGCTTTAAGCACGTCGAGTCGAAGAAAGCGTGGTAGCACGGGAACCTAGGGTTGATTATCTGGGTGCTGGGTGGTAGATGTGACGGTACAGAACTCCATTCTCCAGCTTAAATCGCGAGAGTTGACGACGATGTCGCACGTTAGGTGGATGGGATGGTCCTTAATACGCCTACAGTACGGATCAGACAACTGGCATGAGTGAAATGTTCGCTTGTCATCCCAAAATAGCTGATTGAGGCGAGCGTGGACGCTGCAGTAGAAGTGATGGCCGACATTTGACCGATGTTGAGCTGGGTATTTGGTATTGGGCAGCGCGAAAGGGAGTCGGTGTCTTGGTGTTTTCTACCTGACTTGCAAGTGATATCGAAGTCCTACTCTTGAAAACGTAGAATCTGTCGACCCAAGCGTCCAGACGAGTTCTTCAGCGTGGAAAGTCCAGCATGGTGGTTCGTAACGATCGTGAAATTATGGGCGTAGAGATAGGGACCGAACGTTTGCACTGACCTGACCACAGCCAAGCACTCCAGCTCAGTTATGGTATAGCTCTTCTCGGTCACAGTTAGAGCTCTACTAGCATATGCAACTACTCTCTCTGTTTAAGAGGTGTCACGTTAGAGCAGAACAGCACCTATACCACGGCCGCTAGCGTCCGTATGTAGGATGGTTGGTGCGGCCTCATCAAAGTGGCGGAGTACAGGTTCGGTCGTGAGGGCACATTTTAAAAGGTCATGCTGTTGGAAATTCTTCTGACCTCAGAAAGGGAATGTCGGAAGCAAAGCAACAAACTGGTGTAGTTGAGCCGCTATTGATGCGAAGTTACGTATAAACCGGCGAAAAAGGAGGTGAGACCAAGAAAACTTCGCAACTCATTCGGCCTTTCGGGGCCCAGATAGCGAAGCGCCGCAGCAATTTTGCCGGATTCGTCCAAATTTCGGTCACCACGTGGTCCAAAACCTTGATAGCTTTTGTGGCGAAACGGCATTTTTTGTGTTGATTTGGAGACCATTGGTGGCAAGACACGTCAGAACGTCATCCAAACGTTGTAGGTGCTGAGGAAACGTTGACGAAAAAATGAAGATGTCGTCCAAGTAGCAGAGGCAGGTCTTCCATTTGAAGCCGCCCAGCACAGCATCGGTCACGCGCTCAAATGTAGCGGGCGCGTTGCACAACCCGAACGGCATAGCATTGAATTCGTATAACCCGTCGGGGGTTGAGCATGCTGTTTTATCTTTATCCTCTTCGTGCATATGAATCTGCCAAAATCCGAAACGCAGGTCGTGGGTGCAAAAGTATTCCGCGCCTTGTAGAAAATCAAGGGCATCGTCAATGCGAGGCATTTGGTACAGATCCTTGTCAGTGATTTTGTTGAGCACCCTGTAATCAACGCAAAAGCGCAGCGTGCTATACTTCTTATGAACCAGAACCACAGGTGACAACCAAGGGCTAGATGAAGGGCGAAATACATCTCGTTTGTGCTTGTCAGCTACGTTTTCTAAAATAATTTTTCTCTCAACAGGAGATTTGCGGCAGGACTAGCGGCGTACAACAGATGTTCTGACAGTGTGGATTCGATGCGTTATAGTAGTAGTGCGGCGCAACGCCGCGGAGCAACCATCGAAGGAACTTGCATGTTTCTTTATCAAAGCAAGTAGCTGTTTCGTCTGTGAAGGCGTCAAGTCATCGCTAATGGCTGGACGAGATGCGGAAGAAACAGGCTCACCACTAGGGCTGTCGTTGGAGGAGGCCGCATGAACTGGCACGATGCACGCAGGTCATCGAGGTGTTCTAAGGAAGTAGAATTTTTTTCCGGATGTTGTATTCATGGCGTTGACAAGTGCGGAAACAATGAAAAAACGAACTTCACCGGAAGCGAGAATGATGTCTTAACCGACGCAACTAAATGATCGTGAGACCAAGACGTCGCCAGGGTCGATGTCTTTGGAGGTAATAGTTACAATTCTCTCTTGACCTCGTGGTAATTCGGTATTTTCCGCAGCGGTCAAAGGAAGTGGCCTCTGGGGGTCGTCGTTTAGCGCGCAGTCTGTGTACTTGAGATGGTCGACGCGTTGGCCCCAGCAAATAGCCGCGAAAGCAGAAGAAAGAAAATCCCACCCTAAAATTATTGGTGAGAGCAATCTGTCAGGACGACGAACTGAATGTAATGTCGGATACCATCAATAAAAACGCGGGCTTTACAGAAAGCGAAAGGGCGAATGGTATACCCCAGGGCAGCAACCAACGTGGGTCCCTCTTAAGGGGTCATCACTTTTTTAGACGTTGGCATAAATCAACACGCAAAACGAAAAATGCTGCACCCATGTCCACCAGAGCACCCACGTGCACTCCGTCTACTACCACCGAAATCATGTTGCACGGGCCTTGTGGAGGAATATCAGTCGTAGATTCAAATGCAGTTGTTCCCGCAGAAACTGCATCACTTATTTTTCCGAATGACTGGCAGTGGCGAATGAGGCAGGCCGTAGTGGGGAGGAGGAGTGGCAAAAGGGTGAAGGTGAATGGCGTCTGAAGTTCTGGCTGTTCTGAGGTGCACTCGATGCGGGCATAGAGGGAGACCAGTGCGAAGGTGATGAATGGCATTGACCTTCATAGTACGCAGTATCTGGTTCTCGCCTGTCGTAACCCCGATGCTAATCTTGCTAGCGCTTTTGGCAGTAACGAGATATGTGGTCGCGATAGCCGCAGCAATAGCAGAGAGGGCGGGACGAGCGCCAGGGCAAGGAGTAGAAGACGTCAGGGGCACCTGGAGATAGCGCGCTTAGGTGGGCTGAAGAAAGGTCAGGGGGCATTCGAAAAGTAGTTTACCGGGGGAGCGGCAGCAACTGACGCGTAGAATGTCACGTGTACGTTGCGGCAATGTCACGTGTACGTTGCTCAGGCAGCAAGGCAGCGACTTGAGCGTAAGTTGATATGGGGCGAGAAACAGGTGGTTGTGCGAGATCAGGGCCAGTCAAGAATGTAAGTTCATCCCTAATGAGGTCACGCAAAAGAACTCACGAAGATGGTTTTGAGCGCGGTTAAGAAGGTGTGAAGCACGTAGACAGCAATTCTTCCCGAAAATTGTCCCGGATGCGGTCCGCGCAGATGGCCGTGGGACGTGGAGTGGTGGTTGCCCATGTCCGGTTGAAGACGAACGAAGTGCAGCGAATGAAGGCGCTGGCATGTCGCAATGACGTCAGCGATGGTAGCTGGATTTTGCGCAGTGCGGTCATTAAAAGCAACAGGTTTATTGTTCTTCAAGATGTGGCGTACTTTGTCTGATTCTGGCATAGATGAATTGACACGCCAGCAAAGTGAAATAACATCCTCAATGTAGAAAGTGTAAGATTAGCCGGGATGTTGTCGGCGAGTATCGAGGGTCCTCTTCACGACGGCGGAAGGAACGGCTGGTGTCCCTAAAACATGTCGCAGCTGGTGCTGCAAGGTCGCCCAGTCGGGTAAGTCGATGAGGTGGTTGAAATACGATGTCTTCGCCACCCCGGTCAATTAGAAAGAGACGTAACGGAGCTAGGCGCTATTGTCCCAGTGATTAACAACACACACGCGGCTATACTCACCCAGTCAGTCTTCCACGCCTTCCCCGCGAAGACCGGCGAAGAGAGGAGGATCACGCTGGTGGCTGTGTACGTGAACAGGAGGCGCGGCTGAAAACGGCGGGGGAGAGATGGCAGCGCCGGCAGAATTGTTTTGCGACATGCTGCCATACAGAAGAGGGGGCAATCGGCGGCCTGAACGCCGCTCCAGGGAGTCGAGCGAAGTGGGAGAGGACCGAGGAATAAAACTGCACCCCCAAAACGTATGGCGTCTGGATTGAGACAGGGTTTATTCAGCCCAAGGGCTCGGCAGCGGATGGATAGTCTGAGACGAAGCGCGCACTCACCCGATTATGATCGTGGTGACACCCAGTCAACATGATGACTGGGACCGAGATGGATGATGATGGTTATGATAATGCATATATGAAAAGAAGCGCATGGCGAGTGCCCACAATGTATAGATGTATTTAAATATTAACGAAAAGAATAATAACAGCAATATTATTTTTTGATAGGTTTTTTGAGAAAACTTCAATAAGTCAGTTCTTTCTGAAGGAGCAATGAATGTTTGATATTAAAGAAAATTTTCCTGTAGACTACATTCGTTAACTTAGAGCCTTACGGTATTGAGGTTATTGAGTAAACCTCTTGACTGTTCAATAAAATCTCGCACGGCCTCGCACACTTTCCCATTGCTGTGCCCAAAGGTACGTGCACCTAGAGATAGTAAATTTGACGTTGTGAAAGCTTATCAAAGGATTCGTAACGATATTTCTTGTCATACCTTTTTTAATGTTGAAAAATTGCAACAAGATACTAAAGAGTGTTCCAGTTTTCTCTTCTCCACATAAAGAATAGTGGAAAAGAACAGAGAACAGAGAACATTAAAAAAATAAAAATTTATGTAGCAGTACGATAGCGTAATCGAGTGTATAAAACTTTCAGGCATCGGTTATGATGTAAAAAGCTTTCTAGGGTGTCAATAGGTGGTTGAAATTTGGGGAATTCCTAAAGATGCATGGTGTAGAGAACGCTCGCATCATCCTTGGAATTAGAAATTGTTGGCCTTTGAAATCCTTTGCCTTTGAAATATTGATAGCTGGTCCGTCTAACGCCACCTTCGCTTGCGCATCAGCTGTTTCACATAGATTTAAGCCTCCACGTACCAGCACCCATAATAATCGCGCCTGAGTTAAGTGATTTGGTACTAAGGAGTTGAATTTGCCTAATGCCTGCGAATCACCGGATGCCGTAAGCGCTCAGGAGACCAACAAGAAGTCCGTTATTTTTACAGCGTAAACTACTGATATAGGAAGTTTTCAAAGGGCCAGTACTCCAGTTAAAATTCTGCAATAACGATAGGTGTAAAATCTGGAATTCATACGAAAAAAGTAGTCTAGAACAAGGCTGAATAGACTCATGCCACACTTTTCTGCTCTCTGTCAAGAGTCTGTCACAATTATGGCCTTTGCTTGCATTCCTAGAAGGTAGTACTCCAATGTAGCTTATGACATATTAATCGGTAAGTTTTTAGCACTATTACAGGAAATGTCATTAAAGTGTATTGGGAGAGAATCTGTCGAGCTACAAATGAGAGGAATCTGCCTAATTTTCGTGACCAATGAGTTGAGAACAGACTGTACAAGGCTCAAACAATTTCAGTGAAATATAGGCCAATGATAGAAATAAACCAGGTTTCCCAATGAAAACTGTTTTTTACGCCTTGAAAAAATAAAGTGATCAAAATACATTTGTACAAGCAACATTTTCAATGTTTTGAGGATTTTGGAAATTGTAGCTTCTATTTAAAATGTTATTTGCTAAATTTTGGTAGCCCTAAGCACATCCTAACATGAATCTCTGCTCAAGAGTGTGCATCCGAGCTCTATAGCGTTTTTTTCATCTGTTTTCACTCGAGATGATCATCCCAACGTGCCAGCTATGTATGATATTGACTTTAGTTTTATGGAACTAATAAATATACCGCTGGGTGCTATAATATGTCAGATTTCTAACCTTAAACTATCATTATCGTGTGGTATTGATAACATCAATTATTAAGCACTACAACAATCCTGCTTGATTTCTGGTCAGATAATAGTCCACATTTTTAGTGAGCCCTTATCTTTAGGACAACTACAAACAGATTATAAAATTGCGAAAGTCATTCTCGTTTTTTTAAAATAGCAGTCATCCGGCAGCCGAAAATAATTGTCCCATTTTTTTACATGTATCAGCTGTAAAGTTTTAGAACACATTATTTCTGCACATCTATACAGCCATCTAAAGTCTAATAACCTTTTTTTTGAGTAATCAGCGTGGGTTTCGCAGAATCTTATCATGTGAAACACAAATACTTGAATTATTCACCGATCTACATTCTGACATGAACATTAACGTTCAAACTGACTGCATTTTTCTCGACTACTCTAAAGCTTTTGACCGCGTAGCATATTGTCAATTTATTGGAAAAATTATCCCCACTTGGAACCGATTGCTAAACATTGTCTTGGATTAGAATTTTTTTTCTTGACGCCTTCAGTTCGCAGTCGCAAATAACTTTTCCCACTGACATGGCATCTGGTGCACAACAGGGTGGAGTGCTGGGCCCCTCATCGTTGTTAGTTTACATCAATCACATTAGTACTAACATCACTTCTAGTGTAAAGCTTTTGCCGATGACTGTGTTGTTTATCGGGCCATAAATTCTGCTGATGACCATCATATCCTTCAACGTCATCTCAACGCAATAGACTGCTGGTTTGATAAATGGCTCATGGCCCTTAACTCATCTAACAGCGAGGTAGTATCAGTAAGTCAAAAGCACTTTACATCTAACATTTTTTAATTTCATAAAAGTACAAAACTACCTCGTTCTTCATCGTACACGTATTTAGGAATAAATTTAACTTTCACCCTCTCTTGGAAAGATCATATAACTTCAGCGCTTACAAAAGCATCCAAAGCACTTGGGTATTTGCGCCGTAACATGCGTCTCACTAACACTAGCTAACGTCCAATAGCCTTATGAAACCTTCGTTCGCACACAGCTGGTATTTGCCTCAGCGGTGTGGTCTCCTCATCAGAAGTGCCTCATTAACAAGCTAGAGCCACTTTAAAAAAGAACCGCCCAATTTGTTTCGTCTAACTACGATCATCATTTCAGTGTTACTAACCTTAAGAAGAACATCTACAGCCATTAGAAGCCCGACGCTCTGTTTCGCTATTGGTCTGCTTCAGAAATATGTTTATGTTCTGCCATGTCTTCAATTACCAATTCGGAACTCTACGCGTACATCATGACGTTCACACAAGAGTCTAAGCATTAGGCGTACTTTTGAAAGACTTGGTCTTTTATGTTTGTCTGCTCTACCTCGCTGCCATTGTACTATGAAATATAGCAATGGAGCGAAACCATTGTCATGATTACCAACCGCAAACTCTTTCATGAACAATGAAACAGATTTTTTAAAGACTTGCCTAATATAATAGTGGCTAGCAAGAAACTTTACTTTTGCCTAATGGTTACCTTTGAGATGCTGCTTTACAGCTTTTGGCCTTTGTTTTATTTTCGTATTCATTCTCTCTGCTATGTGTTTATTATACTTATTGCTCTGTACCCCCCTTCTCAATGTTTCTTCAGAAGCCCTGTGATATACTCTAAATAAGTTATAAATAAACAAAAGTAAATAAATGAATAAATATTAGTTCTTTCAGGTGATTTGTGGGGCTAATGGTTACCCGCTAAGGTTTAAAAGTTAGCACTAGGTGTTAGTACATTGATCTATTCTGTGGGGTATAACTGTTAAACTCAGAGCTGTGTGTTTTCAAAGAAATTAATGGTTGTGACAAGCCCATTAGTCCCCGAAATGATGAACCACACAGCCTTTTAACACCGTTTTGGCTTAGAGTGTAGGAGTGCGAGGCGCATTGATGACGCATGGTATGGCAGCAAATGGGTCATCGACATGCTCACTTTGGGTTGCGGTCGTGGAAAACTTATTCCTTGGTGAACTTGCCAGGGAAGAATATTGGGGTGGTAGTCGTTGCACGCGACGGCTGTTTCGATGGATTTCAGCAGAACCTGGTGTAGTGCCATGAGTTGTTTCTGGTCCAGGATCAGTAGGCATTAGGACGTCAGGGTACCAGGCACTTCCATCAGTTTGTCACAAGATAAAAAGAAAAAAGGGGTCGAGATGCAGCAAAGCTTGTTTTTTTTAGCAGCCAACAACATCTTTCTTCTACGCCTAGGTAGCCACTAGCGCATAGTGATTGGCTGGTTCTTTCTTTAAAAATCGCCATTACACAAAAGTGAAACTGTGTCTTCAGAGGTTGGTGAGCAGTTATTGTCCTTTCTTTTTTTCGTCGCGAAAGAATGAATACTGCAGCAACAAGTCACACTATCAGGTGAAGAACGACACTCAGCTTGAAACTTGCAGCGCGCCCTTCAATCAGAAAGCACGCACAAAATGAGCACACACGACGAGCGCGAGCAACGGTCACCATTCTTACTTCTTGTGCGTGACCAGCGCGCTTTTTTCGTAAACGTGGCCAAGGCGACGAGCAACTTGACCTTCTTGCTTGCTTTACCCAAAGTAACTTCAAAGCGGACTGGTGGTCGAAGCACAAGAGGTACGAAATGCCTGAAACCTCAGATTAGCGCACAAGGGAGTGAGCGACCACGCCAAAGACGCACTTTGATCACGTTATATAGAGGCGCGCTTAGATGAAAACGCGTGGGGTGGCGAGTGGTGATGATCGGAGCACGCCTTCCTAACCAAAGAGAGAGAGAGAGAGAGAGGTAAATTTTATTGATTTCCGGCAGATTGGTGAGCTTGGATCTTACTTATGAGGTAATTCAGAGACCGTGTCATGCAGCAGTTTCCTTGGTCAACAAATGTCACCTAAATACTTTCAGGCCTGCTCACACTAATGAAAAAATTGCCATGGTGGATACTGGAAACATGGTGGGCGTAGTGGAAATAGTAGTGGGCATGGTGGAAATTATAATGGATATGGTGGGACGTAGTGGTAATTATGCCGGATATTCCGGGGCATACTGGGTGGTATGGTGTACAGAAGATGGGTAATGTGGAAATGATGGTGGAAAGTATAGGCTAGATAGTTGGCAGTCATGGGACACTCTGCCCACCATTGCTATAATGCTGGGAAGCACTAAGCAGATGATGGGCGCTGCTTGTTAATGTGGGCCACATGGTGTACCAAGCTAAGAAGCTCTGCCCACCATTGCGATAGATAATGCTGGAAAGCAGTAAGCAGATGATGGGCGGGCTTATAATGACAGGCAATTTATATTGTACACCAAGCTGGGATCTGTACACTACATGTTCTACCACCATGATTTCCACCAAAGGTTAGGCCTACCGACCGAGCCCGTACAATTGTGTTATCCGTGCTTCATGTTTCAGAATACAGGATTCCGACGATTAGGAATGACAGTACAGCGCAGCCGTGGCATCAATTACCCTAAATGAAGCATTTTTCATTGTGTATGTTGTCTGCTCGAAAAGCAACAAACATCAATGCGACGCGATTCAAGCACTTCTAGAGAAAGTACGTCTCTCCTCACCGACAGCCGCCGGACGCACTCGCCGGCATTTCTCTAACTCTTATGCGAGAACTCAGGCGTGGCTTTTCGTATGCTTGGAGAACCAACATGATAGCGTAATGTTTCCGGCACACTGTATTCGTTTTGGCCAAGCCATTACGTAGTTGTTTCTATAGCGAAAGAGCTACAGCATTGCGCTGGCACGACCGCCCTCTACGTTGCACGAAAAGCATCCCAATACTCAATCAAATTAATTATGTGGGCGTATCTATGAATTGAGCCTAGAGGCGTCATAAAGCGTGAGCAGATTTCGCCCTTTAGAACAAGCGCGAAACGTATATTAAACTTGGTAGACACCGCCGGTAAACCATAGCTGCTTCCAAGTCCACTTGGTTTTTTTCTTGCAGTTAAGAATTGTAACAAAAATGGCACTGGTGCCAATAACACAGTGACAATCGTTACAGGCAGCAGTTGCTTGTGTTGACTAAGTGTGCAATTTTTCGTAGCAGGTGCAGATCTCGTCGATGTCGTGTGCACGACAAACATAACTGCAGTTGAACCGCAAGTTTGTATGTCAACTAACTATTTAACACATAACCAACGTCATGTTGGTTTGGCGCAGTGGTTAGTGTCTCTGAATTTGAATCCGCAGGTTGCACATTCCATCCATCGTAGGACCATGTTTTTTTTACGGGATGGGTGTTTAGTTACACCGTTTTTACACAATTCCTTTTTATTTTTGTGGCAGCTCGTCATGGTGATTCTGACGCCATTTCGCGCTCAAGCGTTGCCGGCACTGCTGCACCCACCATATCCCACCATGCGCCATGGTGGACGTTTCCCAGCATTCACCCACTACATTAATCCACTATAATGGTGGGTGGTGGTTTACACCATGCCCACCATTCGTTTTTTTTCCGATAGAGCACTGTTACTGGTGCGGGATCTGACGCTGCTCAGTTGTGACCATTGTGTTTCGATGCGCATACTGCCCTTTTGTTTGTTTACGCTGATCGACAAAAATGGATTGCCAAGCTTTGCGAATGCTTTCTTGGCATGTTTTTCAGCTAGTTGGCGACCGGAAAAAACTATTTTTTAAATGCAAAACATCTTTTGCTTGGCCATGTCCCACAGCATTTGCAAGCGTGTCATTGTCGGCATATGCACTTACACTATGCATACGCAGATTCTTTATCCTCCTAGGCACATCCCTCACACCTCAAAACGCCGACACGGGGAACGTATGCGTACCTATGCCCGCAGCCCTCTCTCCTTTAGGCATTCTCCTGGTTCTGTTTACAGCGATATTGCACATGAGCTTGCGTTCTCTCTGGTCTCATACGCTCCTTTTCGCTCGCCGCGCAACGCTGAGGTAGGCAGCGTCTGCTAGCATGTTTTTTGGATGAAAAAGCGACTCTTCACGCTGCACAACCGTTCACTGGCCCCCTCGTATACAGAAGAACTTAATTTCGGTTTTCAAGGCAGCGCCAGTACGGAAATGTTTTGTGCATTGCTGAACACAGAGAATTGTAGCGTGCGCGTTAAGTAGAAGCTGACTGCAAGTCTTAGTTCAATCGGTACCTTCTCTCTCTCACTGTTCAATAACAGCGACTGACAAGTTCTAGTAGGAAGCATAGGTCCATCACTGCGTGCATTGCGCCTCCCCATGTGCCTCTCCGGCGCCACGCCGGCGAGAAGTGCCAGCGCACTAGCGTCGCCGCCAGTCTAAACGTTCACGCCTGCTGCTTCGCATGTACACATAATTCCCTTCAGTGAGATATGGCGTTATATTTATGTTTTAGTGAACTGTGGCGTATATATATGATGGGCAATGTGTACAGGGTAATCTCATTGTGAATGGCTGCTACTCCACACGATCGGCCAATAGGGTGTGTCGGTTTTCCCGGCAATAACGGCAATGAACCGAAGTTCAAAGCGTTTGTAGGCATGACTGAAAAATGAAATTAGAGTGCTGTTCATCGACATGACGTCGACATCTGCAATCTTCGTGACTTGAAAGTACGTGTGCACCCATACTACATACTTCCAGGCCATTCTAAATGCACCATCTCCAACATGTTGCGTTCTTGCTATATAGATGTCGAGTGCGCTTTTTATGTTCCAGCGTACTCTGGCATTGAAGCAATAAATGCACGTGGCACTAAAATATCTAAAAAAGCGTTTTTCGTTAAGTGGGTGAGTGTGTGAACAACTTTATTCACTTTGTGCAAGTTACCGGGCTGGCTTTCCACCTAAGAATTGGCCGAGAGAATATGTCTTTCAGCAGCTTCTTTGGACTGGCCGGCTAGATCACCCAGATTTGATTATCTAGTCGTGAGCTGAGCTGCGTGGTCCGCCGCCGACGCTCACGAAAGTCCTAATTGTAGGTCGCCTTTCTCACCAATTAGTAGGGGACACTCCCAGAGAATATGTGCCGGTGCAGCCATATTGCTACAATACTTGCACGAATCGGTCATATACAAATCGGGGTAGATGCGTTTCATAATTACGAGATTAGTCCCTATTTGCACTGTCATTGAACGAACTGAGCCCGTTTGAGCTTGGGGTGAGGGGACGAGTATTCCCCTCGTTGAAGTCTGTAGTGTCGGTAATATCGTTGCATTTAATAAGCGTACTCCCCCCCCCCAACCACTCCTCCACAAGAGAGTCTGTACTGGTGGTGGAGTAGGCGAGACCTTGCTGTGGCATCGCATCTCCACGATAGAGATGATGGTAACGTTCATTCTCGTGGCTAGTTCAGCGCCACCTAGAATGCAGTAGCCTTCTAGGCTCGCCCGATAAAAGTGGCGAAACGAGAGAGTATCTACTGAATGTGCCTACTGGTCATCGGGAACTTCGGGCAGGTACAACAAAACAACCCTTTGAAATGTTACATGCCACATATACAAGTGGTAAGTAAACGAACAACACTATACCATTTCGAGAAGTCAAAAAGATTAAAATGAAGCTGTTTTTGGGGACAAATGCAAAATGTACTACTGACAATTCTTCAACTAAAAATGGAAACGTCATATAAAAATTTTAATTGATTTTATTTCGTACAATATATACTTCCAACACATGCCCCTACATCTGCGTGCTAATAATTACATTGATAATTCGATGCCCGAACTGCGCAAAGTTTTTCTATTCTTGTTATACAGTATAACAATTTATTTATGTATTGAGTGTGGAGTACAGCTACTCCGGCACATTGGCGAAACTTTCCTACCATACGCAGATCTTACGTGAGATGTCTGCTTAGGTTCAAGTTGCGTCAGAAAACACTGAAAAATATCATTATTTTATAGAACAAAAGTATTTGTAATCAATAGAATTCTGAGAATGACAGTACATTATACACATTAGAAAGACACCTATTTGTGGAGACTGAGGTAGCGGATGTAGTTCGCATTTCTCGAGAAAAATATTACTTTCTCTTTTGGTTTTATTACAAGTACTCCAGATTAGAATGATATACATGATTTGCGAGTAAATAAAGTAAATGTACAAGTTCGGTTCAATTCTACCTGAACGTAGACGCACCAAGCGCGTTGAATTATGCTAATGGAACTTCATGTCTTTACTCGAAGGAAACCCACATTTTCGCGCCCACTATGGTTGCCTTTTAAACACTACCAAAAAACTAAATATTTTTCCTGTGTGATATGAGCTCTACACGTACAAAAAGCTAGTATTATCTAATGAAGTAAAGGTGAGTTTTTTTAGGATAATTGTAGTTTTCCTACCGTCAATTCCAACTTGTTTACTGAAAGCCATGGTGTAAGTTTTTTTCAACTAGAGATTTGCAGCTATCTCAGTAACGCGTAGATCTACACCAGAAAAGAATGCATTGATATTGTCGGCGTGTTTTACTATGTTTCCTGTGGAAGGAATATTTACAAGGCCTTCGATGCAGAGTGTAAAAGATAAACTACCAAGTATCGATTGTTGAAACATCAGCCTGACTACGTCCACTGCAGGACAAAGGCCTCTTCCATGTTCCGCCAGTTAACCCGGTCCTGTGCTTGCTGCTGCCAATTTATACCCGAAAACTTCTTAATCTCATCTGCCTGCCTAACGTTCTGTCTCCCCCTAACCCGCTTCCCTTCTCTGGGAATCCAGTTAGTTACCCTTAATGACCATCGGTTATCCTGTCTACCCGCTACATGCCCAGCCCATCTCCATTTCCTCTTCTTTATTTCAACTATGATATCCTTAACCCCCGTTTGTCCCCTAATCCTCTCTGCTCTCTTCTTGTCTCTTAAGAATACGCCTACCATTTTTCTTTCCATTGCTCGCTGCGTCGTCCTCAATTTAAGCTGAACCCTCTTTGTAAGTCTCCAAGGGTTCCTCTCCGTAGTTAAGTACCGGCAAGATACAGCTGTTATATACCTTCCTCTTGAGGGATAGTGGCAATCTACCTGTCATAATTTGAGAGTGCTTGCCGAATGTGCTCCACCCCATTCTTATTTTTGTAGTTACTTTAATCTCGTGGTTCTGCTCTGAGGTTATTACCTGCCCTAAGTAGACATAGTCTTTTAAAACTTCAAGTGCACTATTATCTATCTCGAAGCGCTGCTCCTTTCCGAGGTTGTTGTACATTACTTTCGTTTTCTGCAGAATAATTTTAAGACCCACCTTTCTGCTCTCCTTGTCTAACTCCGTAATCGTGAGTTGCAATTCGTCCCCTGAGTTACTCAGCAATGCAATGTCATCGGCGAAGCGCAGGTTACTAAGGTACTCTCTATTAACTCTTATTCCCTAACTGTTCCCATTCTAGGCTTCTGAAAACCTCCTGTAAGCACGCGGTAAATAGCATTGGGGAGATTGTGTCCCCCTTCCTTACACCCTTCTTTATTGGTATTCTGTTGCTTTCTTTATGAAGCACTATGGTAGCAGTTGATGATCCCCTGTAGATTTCTTCCAGAATGTTTATATATACTTCATCTACGCCCTGATTTCGCAGTGTCTGCATGACGACTGATATTTCTACGGAATCAAACGCCTTCTCGCAATCCATGATGGCTATGTATAGTGGTTGGTTATACTCTGAGCATTTCTCTATTACCTTATTGATAGTATGAATGTGGTCAATTGTTGAGTAGCGTGTTCGAAATCCTGCTTGCTCCTTTGGTTGATTGAATTCTAGTGTTTTCGTTACTCTGTTAGCAATTACCTTTGTAAATAGCTTGTATACTACAGAGAGCAAGCTGATTGGCCTGTAATTCTTCAAGTCCTTGTCATCTCCTTTCTTATGTATTAAGATGATGTTGGCGTTCTTCCAAGACTCTGGTACTCTTCCCGTCAGAAGACACCTTGTAAACAGGGTGGCTGGTTTTTCTAACACGATCTGTCCTTCATCTTTCAGCAGATCTGATGTTACCTGATCCTCACCAGCAGCTTTGCCTCTTTGCATGCTCTCCAAAGCTTTTTTGACTTCTTCTATCATTACTGGTGGTGTGTCATCTGGGTTACTGCTAGTTCTTATGGTATTAGGATCGTGGTTGTCTTGGCTACTGTGCAGATCTCTGTAAAACTCCTCCGCTATTTTAACTATCCTATCCATATTGTTAGTTATTTTGCCTTCTTTGTCCCTTAGTACATACATCCGACTTTTGTCTATGCCAAGTTTTCACTTCACTGCTTTGATGCTTCCTTCATTTTTCAGAGCGTGTTCAATTCTCTCCATGTTATACATTCTTACATCGCATACCTTACTTCTAATATTCAACTTCGAAAGCTCTGCCAGTTCTATTTTGTCTGTTGTACTTAACACTTTCATAATTTGACGCTTCTTAATTAGGTTCTCTGTTTCCTGGGAAAGCTTGCCAGTGTCCTGTCTAACTACCCTGCCTCCAACTTCCACTGCACACTCCGTAATGATACTCGTCAGATTATCATTCATTGTATCTACGCTAAGGTTGGTTTCCTCACTAAGAGCCGAGTACCTGTTCTGCAGCGACACATTGAATTCCTGTACTTTCCCTCTGAGTGCTAGCTCATTGATTGGCTTCTTGCGTATCAGTTTCTGTCGTTCCTTCTTCAAGTCTAGGCGAATTCGAGACCGTACCATTCTATGGTCACTGCATCGTACCTTGCCAACCACTTCCAGATCCTGCACGATTCCTGGGTGTGCAGTCATTATAAAGTCTATTTGGTTCTTACTTTCGCCATTAGGGCTCCCCCATGTCCACTTGCGGTTTTCTCGTTTTCGGTAGAAGGTATTCAAAATCCGTAAATTGTTGCGTTCTGCGAATTCTACTAGTAGCTCTCCTCTGGCGTTTCTAGTGCTGATGCCATAATCTCCTACTGCCTGGTCTCCAGCCTGCTTCTTCCCTACCTTTGCATTAAAATCGCCCTTAACCATAGTATACTGTGTTTTTACCTTACTCATTGCCGATTCCACGTCTTCATAGAAGCTTTCAACTGAAGCGTCATCCTGGCTGGATGTAGGCGCGTAAGCCTGTACCACCTTCATCTTGTATCTCTTATTCAGTTCAATTACGATACCTACCACCCTTTCATTAATGCTATAGTATTCCTCTAAGTTCTCAGCTATGTTTCTGTGAATTAGGAACCCCACTCCCAGTTCTCTTCTGTCTGCCAAGCCCCGTTAGCAAAGAACGCGCCCATTCTGTAGCACCGTATAGGCCTCATCTGTCCTCCTAACCTCACTGAGCCCTATTATATTCCATTTAACACCCTCTAGCTCATCGAATAGTACAGCTAGACTTCCCTCACTAGATAAGGTTCTAGCGTTAAACGTTGCCAAGCTCAGGTTCCTAGACGGCCTGTCCGGATCCAGAGATTCTTAGCACCCTCTGCTGCGTTGCAGATCTGACCGCTGCCGTGGTCAGTTGCTTATATATATATATATATATATATATATATATATATATTATTATATATATATATATATATATATATATATATATATATATAGACACGGCGCAGACACGGCAGACGTCCGATATAGAAGAGCTCACTTTAATGAAAATCAAACCCGCTCGTAAAGAGGACCGCACAAGATCTTCGTCTTTCTTCTTGCTGCGCGAGCTCTTCTCTGCAGGTTCAATGCGACATTTGCCTCCCTCCAGGAAGAGCATCACGCCGAAACTCTGCTACAGAATACGCGGTGTATGTAGTTGACGCATTATGCAACTGCCTCACTGCAATATTGTTTCATCCGCACAAAATGTATGATTTCTGATTTTTGCTGCCGATTTTGCGAGGAACTGTCAGAGATGACCTCATAATTCACGTCACTTAGGCGCCGTACAACATTGTGGGTACCAAAGTACATCTTCAGTAACTTTTCAGAAAGGACGAATAGGGCTCCAGACCCACAATTTCACGCCTAGTTGATAAGTGACGTGTCGGGGTCGCAGGTTATAACGTTGTGCTTCGTAACACTGCAGCCGGGCGATTCGCACGCGTGGTAGCTGCAATGCCTCTTCAGCTCATTGGGCAAAGACTTTAACATCCGTGTCTGTATTGTCACAGTCGTGCAGCAACATGGCATCAAGCATTGCCGTTCCTTCACGGCCATAAAGAAGAATAAATGGCATGCTTCGGGTAGTTTCCTGCTGGGCTGTATTAGAGGCAAACGTCACGTATGGTAGAACATCGTCCGAATTTTTATAATCCACGTCGATGTACATACTCAGCATATCGGCTATTGTCTTGTTGAGGCGTTCTGTTAAGCCGTAGGTTTTTGGGTGGTAGGAGGTAGTTTTTCGGTGCTCTGCTCCACTGAGCTCAAGCACCGACATATGGAGCATGACCGTGATAGTGGTGCCTCTGTCTGTTATTCTAATTCCAGGAGCACCATGCCTCAGAACAATTTTTTCAATGAAAAATCCGGCCGCTTCTACTGTAGTCTGCTTGATCAAGTCTTTGTTTTTGGGTAGCGAGTGAGATAGTCGGTAGCAACTTTTACCCACTTGTTTCCAGTGTGCGAAGTCTTAAATAGTTCAAGGTGGTCCATACCAATTTGTGCAAAAGGCATGGTGCGCACTTGATCTGGTTGCAACAATCCGGCTGGTTTTAAAGGTGGCGATTTTCGTCATTGACCATTGAGGCAAGTTTGGATGTAATTCTTTAGAGTGCCTGGAAGCTTCGGCCAGTAGTACTTCTCTTGGATTCTGGCCAATGTGCGCGTTCACCAGAGGTGGCTGGAGGTTGGCTAATCGTGGCAAGCGCTCAGGATCTCATCGCGAATGGATGTCGGCACGACAAGTAAGTGAGCATTTTTGCTGGAGGAAAAGTTCTTCTTATATAGGACAACTATGGGCAAGCAGAACAAAGGCACTCTCTTTGCAAATATCTTGGAAACGCTTGTAGACTGGTCGTTAAGAAAATAAAAAGAGGAAGCAACTCGCTGTCTTCTTTTTGCTTAGACGAAAAGGTGACCGTGATGACCATTCCTAAAAATCCCATCTCATCCTCATCTGAGACATTGTCTTGCTTTATAGGTGACCTGGATAAACAATCAGCATAAGAATGCTGCCGTCCCGACCTATACACGACCGTCATAACAAATTCTTGTAGACGTAAGCGCCAGCGTGCTTGCCAACCACATCGGCCCTTCAAGTTGGTCAGCCAGCAGAGGTAGTGGTGGTCGCTGACTACGTGGAAGGGACGGCCGTAGAGATATGGGAAAACTACAGCGAGGCATTTCTTTTCCGATGTGGAATAATGGAACTCGGCACGGGAAAGCGTCCTACTTGCATATGCAATCACTCGCTCGACAGAGTCTTGCCACTGGACGAGCACAGCGCCTAAACCTACGTTGCTGGCATAGGTGTGGATCATGGTAGGAGCGTCCTCGTCAAAGTGAGCAAGCACAGGTGGTGTCTGCAGGCTCTGTCGTAGATCCTCAAATGCTGCTTGCTCCTCTTCGCCCCATTAAAGTGGAACATCTTCTCTCGTTATGCGTGTTAGGGGCGACGCTTTGTGCGAGAAATTGTCGATAAACCTGCGATAGTAGGTGCAAAGGCCAAGAAAACGTCTCACGGCCTTCTTATCCATCGGCACCGGAAATTTTCGGACGGCATCGATCTTGTCGGCGTCCGGACAAACACCTGCATGGCTCACTACATGTCCTAAGATTCAGAGTTCCTTGAAACCGAAATGAGATTTCTCAGGTTTCAGCGTTAAGCCAGCAGACCGTATGGCTCTAAATACTAATGGCAGCCGTTTTAGATGTTCTTCGAAGGTTGCTGATAAAACAATGACGTCGTCGAGGTATACCAGACGCGTCTGCCTCTTAAGACCTGATAGGATGGTATCCATCAGTCTCTGAAATGTTGCTGGGGATGAGCACAATCCGAATCGCAAGACTTCAAACTCGTAAACCCCGTCAGGCGTAACAAAAGCAGTCTTTTCTCTGTCTCGCTCATCGACCTCGATTTGCCAATATCCGCTTTTCAGGTTCATCGACGAGAAGAAGCGTGCGTGCCTCAGCCTGTAAAGCGAATCGTCAATACGTGGCAATCGGATATACGCCTTTCTTTATCACGCGGTTCAGACTCCGGTCGTCCACACAGAAGTGCAAGCTGCCGTCTTTCTTCTTAACTAGCACTAACGGTGATGCCCAAGGGCTTTTTGATGGCTGAATGATGTCATAATTGAGCATTTTCTGGACTTGTTCTTGGATTGCATCGCGTTCTTTCGATGCCACGTGGTACGTGTTTTGTTGAATTGGTC
The DNA here is from genome assembly GCA_013436015.1 of Rhipicephalus annulatus. Classification (NCBI taxonomy): domain Eukaryota; kingdom Metazoa; phylum Arthropoda; class Arachnida; order Ixodida; family Ixodidae; genus Rhipicephalus; species Rhipicephalus annulatus. The sequence continues at coordinate 35,349 of WOVY01005528.1, forward strand.
TTGCCGTCTGTTCCGTTATATTTCGGTGCTTTGTCAGTGGCATTTATTTACCCTCGAGGTCGATTAAAAACAATCTTCAAAGTGACCGAGAACTTACGCAAGACTCTGCCTCTGCGCTGGCGATAAATCTGTGCTCACGTCGAGACGTAGTGGTGTTGAAGTAGCCGGTGTCTCTGCCTGTTGCACAGCGAAGCACTCGCGGAATTATACAATTTCTTCGAAGTATGCAACTGTGGTACCCTCTGTAACGTGTCGACGCTCGTTGCTGAAGTTCGTCAACAGGACCTCTGCTTGCCCAGACACTACACTACTGAGACTTGTGGCAATAGCGATTCCTCGAGAGAGTAAAAGCGAAAATACTTGTTCCGCGACAACTTCTCCAGTATGCTGTGCGTTACACGTGACAGAGACGAGGTGGCACGACAACGGTGGCATGGTCACGTCGTCAATGACGCGCCTGGGCTTGCGCTGCAGCGCTGTGCTATGGTCCGCAGAGGAGGTCAGTACACCTTCCGGTATATTCATCATGGCACTGTACTCCCGCAAAAATACATACCCGTATGCTGGAACACGCTTTCGATAAGAGACAGCGCCACAGCAGCGCCACTGGAACCTTACGTCACTAGCAGTGGCTGTGAATGGAACTTATACCGAGCTCCGAGACACATAATGATTACATTAACAATTAATGTGCCTTATCTAATAGCGATCGAGACATCGATCATTTTGCCATTGAACATGCAACGAACAAGCGTCTTCCTTCCTGGCATGTACTAGTGAAACAGCAAAAAATTAAGTGGAGGGACGTTTGAGCTTTTCAGTGTACCGAACGGTTCATCCAATCTATAACTGTTTAACACAGTGACAGTATGTTCGCCTCACTACAGATACTTGCTAGTAAGTCGTCGTTATATTTCATGTTGGCATGTGTCGTCCCGTTGGTTCGGCATTCCACATATTGCGACTCGGAACTCTAAAAAACGTACTACTACGGCGGACACAGACTTTCCTCCCACTTTTCTCTCTCTCTCCCCTCTCAGTGCGAGCAAGAGCAGCTCCAGCAGGCACTGCAGACTCAGAAACAGCAGCCTTGTCGCAACACCAGCACAATCAAAGCTATGCCTGCTGGCTCTGCTGAAGACGTCAGAGCCTCAAACAAGGCTGGGCCTGCTACAATTATGTCGTCACCAACCCGGACGCATATTGGGCTCTGGTCAGGCTACCTCTCGACAAACATGCCGAGATCACTGATTGCTTCATTGAAATCTGTTTGTCGCCGTCACGCAGCCACCGCTCACTATCGCAGTTGTCGCCAGACCGCTGAACCACAAAAAAGCTTCCGTGCCATATCGTTGACATCAATCTGCTACTCACTTCCTATTAAGAAGCGCAGGGTGAACCTCCTCTGATTCTACTGCACCACCACATACAAAGTCGCGATCGTAACAGAACTTCATCGCAGCGACCTGATAAAAACCACCCGTGTTATTACCACCGACGTTTCGGAAACACAGCCTGGCGATGTCCACGATTAAGTTCTACGAGACATACGGAAAACACCAACAGCAGCTGGGGTGGGGGTTGAAGCTGCCGAACCTCACAACGCCACATCTTCGTCACCTACCAAATCACGCAACATCGTTCGCTTGTCGACAGCGGCTCCGACATTTGCTGCAACCCAATATCCTATTTTCAATATTACCGCACGCTACTATTTTTGGACCTCAATGCGCCCAACTGCTCCATAATGAAGTCGTACAGCACGCTGCGCATGCACAACCAGCTCAGAAACCCACGCCATGATCTTCACTGGAACTGTAATCATTGACACACCAAGCCAAAAATCCCCTCAGAGTTTCTTACTCCATACAACCTCTTCCAGATGACGCAAGGACTTCATCGACGCAAAAACAGGATATTCCACACCAGGCCTGCGAACGAGCACCTAACAAACCAGAATTAAAGTATTCGAAGTTGATACTCACTCACCGTACTCTGCCATCTTCGCCGAATTTCTTTGATTCACGCACCCCAGCGCACTGCCAAAAAATGCATCACACCACAGTGAAAAACTTGCTGACAGGGCTGATTAAGGATACCCGAAAAATTATTCCGGAAAACACATATCGAAATACACGGTTCGGAAGCTTGTAACACAGATACTCAGATCCGTTTGTAATTGACGTAAAGGTGTACTTGAGATATACTTTTGCAAAAAGACTAACGAAGTATACCAGCATACATATACAGTTATACCGATACTGAATTTCTTTTTCTCTGTGTCGCGAATAGCCATACTCCGTACAGGCATTTGTTGTGTGCAGCAGAGCATTTCGATTGCGCCGTACATTGAAGCTTGCAATTTAATTTATTCATTCTTTATCACCGTACTCTGAATGGCATTTGAGCATTAGAGCAAAAAGAAAGTAAGACTTGCTACCAGTGTAATGCTCACCCTTACTTCAACGACCTTCTACTTAGTAGACTAGTGGTTCAGGCTAGTATATTTCCTGTTTCGCAAAAGTGGCTTGTTATGAAACAGGAGGTGAACACATAAACAATGAAGGCGAGCGCTTATTTCCAGTGAAAGGTTTAGCGTTTCCAAGAAACGTAGAAGAAGCAGAATGCAGAACTAGCAAAACAAAGATTGCAACAAAAAACGCAAAAGACCTTTTTCCAGTGGCCGTGTGGCTATGCTGGTGCTTTCCGGATGTGCTTTGCAAAAGGAAGTATCGTTGATGGTCCATGGCTTATTACACCAAAGTCTTAGGGGGGTTTGTTGCTTCCAGGATCAGCTATGGTTTTGCGATTGGGTGCCGCGAAAAATAAGAAAAAAAACGAGAAAAGAAAAAGCATTGCTCATTCAGTGGCAGGAAGGAACAAATAAAATAACGAAGCCGTTGATTGGTGCCCATTTTGCAGTATACAATGCTTCCCACAATAAAAATATCACTGCTGAAGCCTAAATTGGTAGTATAACAATGTTTGCAAGCTCGAGCAGGCGTTCATCTAAATACATTCCAGTTATGTTTTAAAGTACACAATGAGATGCAGGTAGCAAAAGCGTCTAGCTCGCTTTCAAGAAAGTGCAGGACTTCGTTTCACCCTTAGCAGAAATCTAGAAATGGTGAGTGCATATCTCACCACCGACTACTGAGGTCACAGCAAAAAATAGTTTTTTTTGATCGAAGGACTATAAAGAACGGACGAATACCGGACATTGCCAGTGGTCATGGCAGCAGCAAGACCGGCACCATGCTCAGCAACCCCTTGTGCTTCGTGCTGCAGGTCCTTTTTATGGCGTGGCTGATGTTATCCGCTGTCCGTCCTGGGGTGGCATGTACGAATGGCATCGGCGTGCCTGACGGGACATTTTCTGCTGATAGCGAGGGCTTTAGACGATGCATCATCACTGACTCATCGCTGTACTACAGAGCTGCGCTTGCGCAGACATGGATGACCACGTCGGTGACATGCCATCACGTGACGGACCGAAGCACTATAAAGCACGGCCGAATACCGGGAATCCCTAGTGGGCATGGCAGCAGCGAGACCGGCACCATGCTCAGCAACCCCATTTGCTCTGGGCTGCAGGTTAGTTATTATCGGTATGCGAAATGTTACCGGAGTGATGACCGTTTTTTTTATTCTGCTGCCATACCCACTTTGATTGATATGTGGGGTTTAACGTCCCAAAACCACTATATGATTATGAGAGACGCCGTATTCGAGGACTCCGGAAATTTCGACCACCTGGGGTTCTTTAACGTGCACCCAAATCTGAGCACACGGGCCTACAACATTCCCGCCTCCATCGGAAATGCAGCCGCCGCAGCCGGGATTTGAACCTGTGACCTGCGGGTCAGCAGCCGAGTACCTTAGCCACTAGACGCCATACCCACTTTGTGTTAAGTGCACTTTTCATTGCGTTCTTGGTCTCCGTGATGACTGATTGTCTTGTGGCGACATAGAGGCTAATCCAAGGCCTTCGAAAATAGATAGAATTATACTGTTAGAACTAGTAGAGGGACATAGTAAAATGACTGCAACAATTGAAGCCGTACTCACCGCGCGAAATAAATAGAAGATAAGCTCTCCCCGTTAACGGAACACTACTACGGCCAATACAGACATTCCTCCCACTTTTCTCTCTCTCGACCCTCTCAGTGCCAGCAAGAGCAGCTCCAACAGGCACTGCAGACCCAGCAACAGCAGCCTTGTCGCAACACCAGCACAATCAAAGCTATGCCTGCCGGCTCTGCTGAAGACGTCAGAGCCTCACAAAAGGCTGGGCCTGCTACAATTATGTCGTCACCAACCCGGAAGCATATTGGGCTCTGTTCAGGCTACCTCTCGACAAACATGCCGGGATCGCTGATTGCTTCATTGAAATCTGTTTGTCGCCGTCGCGCAGCCACCGCCCACTATCGCAGAGGTCGCCAGACCACTAAACCACAAAAAAGCTTCCGTGCCTTATCGTTGACATCAATCTGCTACTCACTTCCTATTAAGAAGGGCAGGGTGAACCTCTTCTGATTCTACTGCACCACCACACACAAAGTCGCGATCGTAACAGAACTTCATCGCAGCGACCTGATAAAAACCACCCGTGTTATTACCACCGACGTTTCGGGAACAAAGCCTGGCGATGTCCACGATTCAGTTCTACGAGACATACGGAAAACACCAACAGCAGCTTGGGGGGGGGAGGGGGTTGAAGCTGCCGAACATCACATCGCCACATCTTCGTCACCTACCAAATCACGCAACATCGTTCGCTTCTCGACAGCGGCTCCGACATTTGCTGCTACCCAATATCCTATTTTCAAGATTCCCGCACGCTACTATTTTTGGACCTCAATGCGCCCAACTGCTCCATAATCAAGTCGTACAAAACGCTGCACATGCAAAACCAGCTCAGAAACCCACGCTATGAACTTCACTGGAACTGTAATCATTGACACACCAAGCAAAAAATCCCCTCAGAGTTTTTACTCAATAAAACCTATTCCAAATGGCGCAAGGACTTCATCGACGCAAAAACAGGATATTCCACACCAGGCCTGCGAACGAGCACCTAACAGCCCAGAATTAAAGTATTCAAAGTTGATACTCACTCGCCGTACTCTGCCATCTTCGCCGCATTTATTTGATTCACGCACCCCAGCGCACTGCCACAAAAATGCATCACACCACAGTGGACTACGTCCTGACAGGGCTTGGTAAGGATACCCGAAAAAGTATTCTGGAAAACAGATATCGAAATACACGGTTCGGAAGCTTGTAACACAGATACTCAGATCCGTTTGTAATTGACGTAAAGGTGTACTTGAGATATACTTTTGCAAAAAGACTAACGAAGTATACCAGCATACATATACAGTTATACCGATACTGAATTTCTTTTTCTCTATGTCGCGAGTAGTCATACTCCGTACAGGCATTTGTTGTGTGCAGCCGAGCATTTCAAATGCGCAGTACATTGAAGCTTGCAATTTAAATTATTCATTATTTATCACCGTACTCTGAATGGCATTTGAGCATTAAAGCAAAAAGAAAGTAAGGCTTGCTACCACTGTAATGCTGGCCCTTACTTCAACGACCTTCTACTTAGTAGACTAGTGGTTCAGGCTAGTATATTTCCTGTTTCGCAAAAGTGGCCTGTTATGAAGCAGGAGGTGGACACATAAACAATGAAGGCGAGCGCTTATTTCCAGTGAAAGGTTTAGCGTATCCAAGAAACGTAGAAGAAGCAGAATGCAGAACGAGCAAAACAAAAATTGCAACAGAAAACGCAAAAGACCTTTTTCCAATGGCCGTGTGGCTATGCTGGCGCTTTCCGGAATTGCTTTGCAAAAGGAAGTTTCGTTGATGGTCCATGGCATATCACACTAAACTCTTTTGGGGGTTTGTTGCTTCCAGGATAAGCTCCGGTTTCGCGAATGGGTGCCGCGAAAAATAAGAAAAAAACGAGAGAAGAAAAAGCATTGCTCATTCAATGGCAGGAAGGAACAAATAAAATAACGATGCCGTTGATTGGTGCCCATTGTGCAGTATACAATGCTTCCCACAATAAAAAATATCACTGCTGAAGCCTAAATTGGTAGTATAACAATGTTTGCAAGCTCAAGCAGGCGTTCATTTAAATACATTCCAGTTATGCCTTAAAGTACACAATGAGATGCAGGTAGGAAAGCGACTAGCTCGCTTTCAAGAAAGTGCAGGACTTAGTTTCACCCTTAGCAGAAATCTAGAAATGATGAGTGCATATCTCACCACCGACTGCTGAGGTCACAGCAAAAAATAGTTTTTTTTTCTATCGAACGACTATAAGGAACGGACGAATACCGGACATTTCGAGTGGGCATGGCAGCAGCGAGACCGGCACCATGCTCAGCAACCCCTTTTGCTTTGTGCTGCAGGTCCTTTTTATGGCGTGGCTGATGTTATCCGCTATCCGTCCTGGGGTTGCATGTGCGAATGGCATCGGCGTGCCTGACGGAACCTTGTCTGCTGATAGCGAGGGCTTTAGGCGATGCGTCATCACCGACTCATTGCTGTACTACAGAGCTGCGCTTGTGCAGCCATGGATGACCACGTCGGTGACATGCCATCACGTGACGGACCGAAGCACTATAAACCACGGCCGAATACCGGGAATCCCTAGTGGGCATGGCAGCAGCAACCCCTTTTGCTCTGGACTGCAGGTTAGTTATTATCGGTATGCGAAATGTTACCGAAGTGATGACCGTTTTTTTTATTCTGCTGCCATACCCACTTTACGTTAAGTGCACTTTTTATTGCGTTCTTGGTCTCCGTGATGACTTATTGTCTTGCGGTGACATAGAGGCTAATCCAAGGCCTTCGAAAATAGATAGAGATATACTGTTAGAACTGGTAGAGGGACAGAGTAAAATGACTGCAACAATTGAAGCCGTACTCACCGCGCGAAAAAAAATCGAAGATAAGGTCTCCCCGTTAACGGAACACCCGGATAGATTTGAAAAACAGTTGACTAATCTAAATGCTGTAACTAATCAGGTGAAACTTCTAGAAACCTCAGTGTCTAAGCTTGATGAACAGATTTAAGAGCTGATGCTTAGGGTTATTGTTTTGGAAAATAGGGAATGGCGGAACAACCTCATCATTTAGTGTTTAAAGGAGCCTAACAAACAGACGTACGAGGAAATTGAGGCCACAGTCAACAATAATGTTTTCCGTGAAAACTGGGTATAACCGTGAACGGTAATGAGAGGTGTCAGAGGCTTTGACGAAAAACGTCTGAGAAACCTCGACCTGTTTATCGACTACCGTGAAAAATTGGCGGTACTAAAAGCTTCTCCTCAACTAAAGGACACCAATTTTTTACTCTCTGCTGACATAGATAAAAGAATTCGAGAAATTCGCAAACAGTTATGGAGGAGTGCAGCTCAAGAAAAAGAACAAGGCGCTAAGATCAAATCACTCTTCGACAAGTTAAGCGTAAATGGTGTACTATTTGGTTGGAGCGACGAAAAGGCGACACAGTTTAGGCTGAATACGAAAACAGCATGACAACATAGCCCTAAAAATCAGTCATTTCAAATATTAAACATCAACTGCAGAAGTGTAATCAATAAAGCTACCAAACTCGAAACTATATTACTAGAAGACGACGCTGACATCGCAGTTCTCACAGAGACTTGGCTACATGAATCAATATACGACAGCGAATTCGTTCCTGCCGAATATACTATAATTCAAAAAGACGGAAGCAGAAAAGGAGGAAGTGTTCGCATTTTTTTTAATAACGTTTGCGTATAGTGAGAATGCCTGACTTGACTGGCGTTGAGTGCATATTCTGCAAAGCGTACCACGGTAAGATTAAATATATAATAGCGCAATGTATAGACCCCCTAACTCGTCCATTGACTTGTTGAAATCGTTAAACGAGTATCTACATAAGAATATAAAACCTGGTGACAAAGTTATTCTGGCTGGAGATTTTAACATGCCGAATATAGACTTGCCGAATTTTTTGCTCAATAATCACAAGGATCACTTGCGGAGAAGTAATGCTAAACATTGCGTTTACTTTTGACCTATTTAAAATCGTAACAGACATCAATAAAATCCAAGAAAATTGCAAATCAGTAATAAATATCTTTCTAGTAAATTAATCTATTGGTGTCAAAAGGTACTGCGAAGTAGATCCGGGTATTTCAGACCACAAGGCCGTGGTACATACTTTAGCTAATACTTATATAAACAATACTCGTACAATTGTGTCATTTCTGAATTTTTTTCTTGCTGATGAAGTGTCTATATTTGACCTGCTTTCCTTTAATTTTGGTAATTTCTGCAATAGCACTTGTGATGTACACCACCTTTGGGATAGATTTAAACAGATTGTGAATGAATGTATCGAGTGTTTTTTACCCAAGATTACAAAAAAATGTAAGGTTAGAAACCCATGGAATTCGAGGGAGACATTGCAATCTTGAAGGCGACTGAGGCGCTTAAAGAAAATGTTATTAAACAACAGAACAGTATTTATAAACCAAAAATTATTGAATCTTTCTTCACAAATTAATGACCAAATAGCTGCTGATAAAAAGAGCTATTACGGTGAATCGTTACCAAGCTTTATAATCACGTCTCCCGAGAAAATTTGGAATTCGACTTTTCAACACTCCACTGAAGGTGATACAGTTGAAGTTGATGGCTGCCTAACTCACGATAGTGCAATAATTTTCCATGCCTTTAACAACCATTTTAAATTGGTGTTTACCCAAGACAGTGGTATATCACCTGTGTTTCACGCATCCCTACCCCAATGTCTGATGTCATTGTTTCTGAAAGTGGTATATTTATTCCTCCGCTAAAGCTTGATGCCGAAAAATTAACAGGGCCTGATGACATTCCTAATAGCCCCTTGAAAAGGTACCCTGAGTGGGTGTCAAAATGTCATGCCATTTTTGGCAAGTCCTTACAAACTGGAGATATACCAAGAGACTGGGGAACCGATAGAACTAAACAAGTTCACAAGACCGGAAATAAGAAGTCCGTTAAAAACTATTGTCCAATTTTATTAACATGTGAGATATGCGAGATTCTGGAACATATAATTTACAAGCACATCTGCGAATTTCTAGACAATAATAACGTTCTTACCAAATTCCAGCATGGTTTTAGGAAAGGTTATTCGACAAACACTTAGTTGAAACAATACATGACTTTGCCAAATCAATAAATAGAAGAACACAGACCGACGTTAATTTTATGGACTTTTTGAAAGCCTTTGATAAGGTATCTCACACTAAACTGATATATAGAATAGGTAGAATAATCAATAATTCCCAAGTAGTAACTGGATTTCTGCATACCTCACAAAACGCGAAGAATTTGTTGTCTTTGCTGATTCCTGCTCACATAGACAGCTTGTTGACTCTGTCGTTCCGCAGGGCTCAGTGCTAGGACCACTTCGTTTTCTCCTGTTTAATTATGATATTGTTGATGGCATCCCTGTTAAAATCAAACTCTACGCTGCTGTCTGTGTACTTTATAACAAAATATGCTGCCCCACAAGCCAACACGTGTTAAGTGATGCTCTACAAAAAGTGTTTTCCTTGTGTGATGAATGGCAAATGGCAATCAACTTGGAAAAAACAATGTTTATGCAAATAATTAATAAAAAATCCTTTAGAATACGAGCTTTATACTACCCATACTAAACTTGCCGAAGTCCCACATTTCAAGTATCTTGGCTTACGGATCACAGATGACCTGAATTGGACGAAACACATTATTACGGTAACTAACACTGCAATGCGAAAAATATTCTTCCTCAGAAGAGCACTAAAACTCTCAACCTCCTCTGTCTGCCTTCTGGCTTATAAAACAATAGTTATACGGACTCTGGATTATGCTTCTATTATATGGGACCCTTTTACCAAAACTAATATCAACAAGCTAGCAAGAGTACAAAAAAGGCCATTCGTTTTGTTTAAAACAGCTTAGGGCACCCTTCAATTACGGAACTTTCAACTCAAGGTAATCTACCAACACTAACAGAAAGAAACCGCTTATCTAGACTGAAATTTATTTAGCAAATAGTAAAGGGACATTACAAGACAGACAATTCTGAAGTTCTTTCGTTTTCGTCCGGATATGCAACTAGACAAAGGCATGAGCGCACAATATTACCCTATGCAACCCGTAATAACTGCTTTAAATATTCATTCTTTCCTCGAACTATAAACGACTGGAACAAACTAACCAACATCAAAGTTTTACAGCCATACTTCAATTGTTTTCTTTTAGCCTCAATAAGAGTGTTTAAAAGAGCATGACAAATAGGCTCTGTCCCCATAAACCTTTGAATGTTTTGTATATTTTGAGTTGCTTTCTGCCTACTTCAATTTCTGTGTGATTTTATCTTTCTGTTTTAAAAATTTCTTCGTCTACATATTGAGCATTCATGTAAATAATGTAACCCACTCTGTGAAAATCACTAGTAGAGAATGCAGTATTTTTAAATGAATAAGTATAAATTGAATTTAACAGAAAATAGTGTCAAGGAAAGTATCGGGGAGGTTATTAGACCAAATTGTAGCGTAAATGTGAAGAAAGAAAAGTGAGTTACAAGAAACCTTGCGTAGGCAGATATATATATATATATATATATATATATATATATATATTATGAAGTCTTGGTAGTCTTGGCTGCGACAGCGTTTATTTGAGAAAAGACCTCGCAAAACGAACGGCCAGAGCCAGCACACAGACGATGACGATGATGATGACCCAGAGTGGCAATGAGGGCAAAGAGACAAGCGGATGATGGTGATTGTGATTATGAAGGGATGAGGACGATGTAAGTTACAAATGCCCACAATAATTCCCCCCACTTGGAAGCGGACACCCTGGCCGCCGTAAGTCAAAGTGACGGGGAACGTCGCGTGAAAGGTTTCGTGCGACAAACGTGGACAATCTCTGTGCTGTGGTAGCGGCGGTCTGTTGGGGCGACGAGTGGTGTCACACGATAATTAACCGGCGAAGTCTGTTCTAAAACAATGTATGGCCCAATGAAGCGTGGTTGGAATTTGTCACAGAGACCAGGAGTGCGAATAGGTGTCAAAAGCAGCACCTCGTCACCAGGTTGGAAAGACACAACGTGGTGGGATTCGTCATAGATTATCTTCCGCTCGTGCCTTCTCGCTTCAGTATTGATGCGAGCCTGATGGCGAGACTGGGCCAGGCGGGAAATTTATTCTTCACTAGAAGACTGACATGAATTCCCATGGCTGCTAAAGAAGGAGACGTCGAGAAAGGTAGTCGGGGTGCGTCCGTACACGAGGTGAAAACGGTGAGTAGCAAGTTGTTCGCTGAACGGCGGTGTTGTAAGCGAATGTCAGGAATGGTAAAAGAGTATCCCAGTTTTTGTGGTCGGGTTGGACGTAAACGGCTATCATGTCTGCAAAGGTTCGGTGAAATCTTTCTGCGAGACCATTTGTCTGAGGGTGGTAGCTTGAAGCTGTCTCGTGAGTAGTTCCAGAAGCGCGCAGTACTTCATTTACAACTTGTGACAGGAACACTTTGCCGCGGTCACTAAGCAGTACACGAGGAGCCCCATGACGCAGTATTATTGCGTGAAGAATAAAGTCTGCAACTTCCACAGCTGAGCCTGTAATAACAGAGGAACTCTCAGCGTAGCGTGTCAGGTGGTCCACGGCAGTCACTATCCATCGTTTGCCAGCAGATGTGACGGGTAGAGGCCCGTAAAGGTCAACACCTACAACCTCAAACGGCGTTGAAGGGCACGGAAGTGGCTGTAGAGGTCCAGCAGGTGCCGACGTGGGGAGTTTACGACGCTGGCATGGGTAGCAGGAACCGACATACCGAGCTACACTAGAAGAAAGGCCAGGCCCGTAATAACGACATTGAATGCGGTCAAGAGTTTTTTTTAAACGAAGATGACCAGCAGTCAAGTCGTCTTGGAAGGCTTCGAGCACCTGAAGTCGAAGAGAGCGTGGCAGTAGAGGAACCCAGTGCTGACCGTCAGGGTGGTAGACGTGGCGGTAAAGAACCCCATTGTCCAGCTTAAAGTGCAGAAGTTGACGACGTAGTCGCGCGTTTGGTGGATGAGAAACTTCCGAAAGGTAATCATTCATGCGTCTGCAGTATGAATCGGACCGCTGGCGGGAGATAAATGTTGGCTTGTCGTCCGAAAAGGGTTGCGTTATTGATGCGAGCGTATGAAGTTTGGTAGATGTGGCGGTTGAGTTCTCACCAACGCTCATATGGTTAGTTGGAAGCGGGCAATGAGATAAAGCATCAGCGTCTTTATGTTTTCTGCCTGACTTGTAGGTTATGTCAAAGTCGTACTCCTGTAAGCGTAGTATCCACCGACCCAAGCGTCCGGACAAGTTCTTCAGTGCAGAAAGCCAGCATAAGGCATGGTGGTCCGTAACAATTGTGAAGTGACAGGCCGTGGAGATAGGGACGGAACTTCTGGACCGACCAAACTACAGCCAAACACTCTTGCTCAGTTATAGTGTAGTTCTTTTCAGCAGCGGTGAGTACGCGACTGGCATATGCAACAACTTTCTCTAGGGAAGACTTGTCGCGTTGTAAAAGAACGGCTCCTATACCAAGGCCGCTAGCGTCGGTATGGAGGATATTTGGTGCGGCTTCGTCAAAGTGGACAGAGCAGAGGTTCAGACGTGAGTGCCCGCTTCAACAGGTCGAATGCCGTTTGACATTCTTGAGACCACAGAAAGGGGACGTTGGAAGCAAGTAGTTGGTGTAATGGAGCAGCAATAGAAGCGAAGTTCTGGATAAACCGGCGAAAATAGGAGGCGAGTCGAAGGAAACTGCGAAGCTCCTTTGGTTTTTCGGGGCGCGGAAAGTGAAAGACTGCAGAAATCTTGTCAGGGTCGAGCCGGATGCCATGTTTGCTGACGACGTGTCCTAAGACCTTGATAGATTTGCTAGCGAACGAGCATTTCTTCGTGTTTATTTGAAGCCCTGGCGCCCGCAAGGCACGTCAAAACTTGATCCAATCGTTCTAGAAGCTCAGGAAACGTTGACTAAAATATAATAATGTCGTCCAGGTAGCATAGGCAACTTTTCCACTTCAGGCTGCGCAGCACGGTATCTATCATGCGCTCAAAAGTCGCGGGTGCATTGCAGAGCCTGAAAGGCATCACGTTGAATTCGTATAGCCCGTCAGGGGTTGCGAATGCCGTTTTCTCCTTATCGTCTTCATGCATGGGGATCTGCCAGTACCCAGAACGCAAGCCGATGCTTGAAAAGAATTCTGCGCCTTGTAGGGAATCAAGGGCGTCGTCAGTGCGTGGCATAGGGTACACGTCCTTGCGTGTGATCTTATTGAGCGCCAGGTAGTCCACGCAAAACCGCACAGAGCCATCCTTTTATGGACCAAAACAATAGGAGACGACCAAGGGCTAGATGAGGGACGGATGACTTCCCGTTTAAGCGTGTTCGCAACGTTTTCTTCTCTAATTTTTCTTTCAGTTAGAGACACGCGGTAGGGTCGGCGGTGTACAATAGATGTCTCAACAGTTTGAATTCGATGTGCTGTAGTATTAGTGCGGCTCAGCTTAGACGAGCAAATATCGAAAGAATTCGCATGTTTCTGTAACAATGCGAGCAGCTGCTGCCTCTGTGAATATGTCAATTCGCTGCTGATAGTGGTGGTAAAGGCGGAGGAAGAATCATGCTCACCGAGGCAAGGTTCTTTGGATGCGATGGCCTGAAGTGGCGTGACGAGTACAGGCTCGAAGTCAGCAACACGGGCCACAGTAGTGCCCTGTGGCAGTAAGATCTTCTCCGGTGTAGAGTTGACAGCGGTGACAAGTGCCGAGCCATTGCAAAAACGAACGACACCGGACGGAAGAACTATACCTTTGCGAACGCAAAGTGGTCACGGTGAGACCAATTTATCCCCGTGATAGATGTCGTTGAACGTAATGCTGACAATTTGCTCGTGTAGTGGCGGGAGTTCGATGTCTTTTGCAGCGACCAGACGAAGTGGCTTCTGGTTATCGTCGTCAAGCATGTAGTCAGTGTCAGTGAGGTGAACGACGCGTTGTCCACAAGAAATCGCCGTGGTAGCAGATGATAGAAAATCCCACCCTAAAATTAGTTGGTGAGAGCAGCGGGGCAGGACAGCAAACTGGACATGATGGCGGATGCCGTCGATGAAAACACGCATAGTACAAAGCGCGGAAGGGCGAATGACGTTCCCCTGGGCAGCAACTAACGTGGGGCCATCGTAAGGCATCATTACTTTGTGAACATTTAAGTTCACACAAATCAGCACGTATCACAGACATTGTCGCACCTGTGTCCACCAAAGCATCGACTCGCACTCCTTCCACTTCCAAAGAAACCATGTTACACGGGCCTAATGGAGGAATTTCAGTTCTGATTCCGAATGCAGTTTTTCCTCTACAAACTGCATCACTTAGTTTTCCGAATGAATATCAGAGGTGAATGAGGCGAGCCGAAGTGGAGAAGTGGAACGGCGGAAGGGCGAAGGCGAGCGGCGTCTCGTGTTTCGGCTGTTTCGTGGTGCAGTCGATGCAGGAGGAGATAGAGACCGGTGCGGGGGAGACGAATAACGCCGACCTTGATAAGACGCCCTGGTGTAAACGCACATCGTTCCGACGCTCATCTTGCTGGCGCTTTCGGCAGAAACGAGATATGTGGCCGCGATAGCCACAGTAGTAGCATACAGGGTGGAACGAGCGCCACGGTGGGGAATAGAAGGCATTCGGGGCACCTGGAGATAGCGCGGTCAGGTGGGTCGAAGGGTCAGGGGGCACGGAATGGTAGTTCACCGGGGTAGTGGCAGCAACTGACGCGTAGGATAGACGTGGCAATGTCGCGTGAAGTCGCTGGGAGGCACGGCAGCATCTTGAGGGTACGTGGCTATAGGGTGAGAAGCAGGTGGCTGTACGGGCGCAGAGCGAGTCAGGGATGTAAGTTCCTCCCTGATGATGTCACGTAAGGGCATTCCCCAAGGCTGTGTAGGTCGCGGTGTAGGAGGTGTGAAGCCCATGGACCGCAATTCTTCGCGTATAATGTCCCGGATGAGGTCACGCAGATGGCCATCTGACGTGGAGTGGTGGTCGCCGATGTCTGGTTGAAGGCGAACGGAGTCCAGCGCATCAAGGCGCTGGCGTGTCGCCACGACATCAGCGATGGTAGCTGGATTTTGCACAGCGAGGGCATGAAAAGCAACAGGCCCAATGCCTTTCAATATGTGGCGCACTTTGTCCGATTCCGGCATGGATTTATTGACACGCCGGCAGAGTGCGAGGACATCCTCGATGTATGAAGTATACGATTTACCGGGATGTTGTCGGCGAGTATCGAGTGTCCTCTTCGCGATGGCGGATCGAATGTCTGGTGTCCCAAAGACGTGCCGCAACTGCTGCTGGAAGGTAGCCCAGTCTGGTAAGTCAACGACGTGGTTAAAATACCATGTCTTCGCTACTCCGACCAGATAAAAAGGCACGTAACGCAGTTTTGCGGCCTCGTCCCATCTATTAGCGGCACTTACGCGGTCGTAGTCATCAAGCCAGTCTTCTACATCTTCTCCCCGAAGACCAGCGAAGAGCGGGGGTTCCCGCTGATGTCCGTGTATGTGTGTAGGAGGGGCAGCTTGCGGCGGTGCGTGGTTGATGACATCAGTGCCGGCAGGCTCGGTCTGGGACATGCTGCCTGACTGTGGGCGCAAGCGGCGGCCTGAACGAAGCTCCAGGGGGTATAGCGGGCTGCGGGAGGTCAGAGGACCGACAATCCACCTCCACCACGTATGAAGTCTTGGTAGTCTTGGCTGCGACAGCGTTTATTTGAGGAAAGACCTTGCAAAACGAACGGGCAGAGCCAGCACACAGACGATGACGATGATGATGACCCAGAGTGGCAATGAGGGCAAAGAGACAAGCGGATGATGGTGATTGTGATTATGAAGGGATGAGGACGATGTAAGTTACAAATGCCCACATATATATATATATATATATATATATATATATATATATATATAGAAAAGAAGTGTTTACCTAAGGTCTCGTTTTTCCTTGTTCTGACACAATATAATTGAGATCTACCAGAGAATAATGCTAACAATTGTAGTATAGGGGAAGTTATTAGAACCAGTATACTGTTAATAAAAAATGAAGAGGGTGAAAAAATAACTTGCCGTGAGCAGAAATCAAACCTACGACCTTCGGATAACGCGTTCGCATCTCTAGCCAATGAGCTATCATGGTGGCTAACCCTACAGACACGTTATTGGGTTTATATGTTAGTTTAAACGTGAGAGCGGTCAGTCAGCGCCATCTATAGTCACCGCGGCTTTGATGAGCCTGTGTGGCGTCACGCAGCACGTGAACTTATCACGAGTGGGCAGCTGACCAATAGTCCCTCGTATACAACCTGACGGCACCAAGTCTGCCAGTACGAGACCCTTGTTGATGAATAAGAGAAAGAAGGTACACCTCAGGGCTTGTTTTTCCGTGTTTTGACACAATATTAACGACATTTAACAGACAATTATGACAAATATTGTGTGGGGAAAGTTTTTAGAACAAGTGTAAAGTGAATAGAAAGAAAGAAAATGTGGGTAAAAAATACCTTGCCTTGAGCAGGAATCAAACCTACGACCTTCGAATAACGCGTTCGCGTCTCTAGACAATGAGCTTATCCTAGCGGCTAACCCTACAGCCAGGTTATTGGGTTTATATATGAGTTTAAACGTGAGAGGGTTAGTAAGCGCCATCTGTAGTCACCGCGGCGTGTGTAGAACACGCTTTGATGAGCCTGTGTGGCGTCACACCGCACGTGAACTTATCCGAGCGTGCATCTGACCAATAGTCCCTCGTATACAATCTGACGGCACCAAGTCTGCCAGTACGAGACCCTCGTTGATGAATAAGAGAAAGGAGTGTACACCTCAGGGCTCGTTTTTCTGTGTTTTGACACAATATTAACGAGATTTAACAGACAATAATGACAAATATTGTGTGGGGAAAGTTTTTAGAACCAATGTAAAGTGAATAGAAAGAAAAGTGGGTAAAGAAATATTTTGCCATGAGCAGCAATCAAACCTAAGACCTCCGAATAACGTGTTCCAAGCTCTGCCACTGAGCTATCACGGCAGCTATTCCCAAAGCCACTTTATTGGGCTTATATGTCCGTTTAAACGTGGGAGTGTCCGTCAGTGCCACCTGTAGCCATGGCAGCGAGTGCGGTACACACTTTTTATGAGCCTGTATGGCGTCACGTAGCATGTGACTTTTTTTCGAGCTGGCATCTGACCAATAGTTCCTTGTATACAACTTAACGGCACAAAGTCTGCCAGTACGATACCCTCGTGAATGAATTAGAGAAAGAAGCGTGTACCTAAGGGCTTGTTTTTCCGTGGTTTGACGCAACATAAAGAGATTTAACAGGCAATAATGCCAAAGAAAGTCTAGAGAAAGTTATTAGAACCAATGTAATGTAAATAGGAAGAAAGAAAAGGGGGTGAATAAATACCTTGCCGCGAGCAGGAGTCGAACCTATGACCTCTGAATAACACGTTCGATGCTCTACCACTGAGCTATCCCTCGACCATTCCACCAGCCACTTCATTGGTTTTATATGAGAATTTAAACGTGAGAGTGTAAGTCACTGCCACTTGTATTTTTGGCATTATTGTCTGTTAGATCTCATTATTATTGTCTCAAAACGCGGAAAAACGATCTCTTGGGTATACACTTCTTCCCTTATTTATTAACGAGGGTCTCGTACTGACAGACTTAGTGCCTTTCGATTGTACACGAGAGACTATTGGTCGGATGCCAGCTCGTAATAAGCTGACGTGCAACGTGACGTCATACAAGCTGATAAAAAGAGTGTACCACACTCCCCGCCATGGCTTTTGGCGGCGCTGAATGACACTGCCACGTTTAAATTCACATACAAACCCCAAAATTAGCCATTCGGCGGTCGTAGGTTTGATTCCTGCTCACGGCAAGTTGTTTTTTCACCCACTTTTGTTTCTTCATATTTACTTTATATTGGTTCTAGTAACCTCCCCTATACATTCCTTGGCAGTATGGTCTGTTAGATCACAATAATATTATGTCAAAACACGGCCAAACGAGCTTTTTGTATACACTTCTCTCCGTGATATATATATACATATATATATATATATATATATATATATATATATATATATATATATATATATATATATATATATATATATATATATAACCAGCCATGAGCAGGAATTATGCGTTCGATGCTCTAACCACTGAGCTACCACAGCGGCCTTCCCTCCATCCACTTTTTTGGGTTTATGTGTGAATTTAGAAGTAGGAGTGACAGTCAGCGCCATCTATAAGCCAAACGACGAGTGTGAAAACACTCTTATGCGCATGTTTGGCGTCACGTAGCACGTGAACCTATTGTGAGCGGGCAGCTGATTAATTGTCCCTTTTATACAACCTGAACACACTAAGTCTGCCATTACGAGACCCTCGTTCAATGAAATAATGAAAAGAAGTGTTTACCTAAAGGCTCAATTTTCCGTGTTTTTTATCACAATATTAATGAGATCTAACATACAGTAATGCCAAGGAATGTACAGGGAAGTTATTAGAACCAATGAAATGTAAATAAGAAGAAAGAAAAGTAGATAAAAAACTGACCAGCCATTGGTTCCATTGGTTCTAATAACTTCCCCTGTACATTCATTGGCATTATTGTCTGTTAGGTCTCATTATTATTGTGATAAAAACACGGAAAAACGAGCCTTTAGGTATACACTTCTTTCCCTTATATATATATATATATATATATATATATATATATATATATATTGTGTGTTTGTGTGTGTGTGTCTGTGAAGGTACATTCTCGTCGCGCTCATGTTTATATTATCTTCAGTGAAAAATGAAAGAGAAAGACCGGCTAAGAGAGAAAGAAGAAAAAAATGCCAAAAAGAAGAAAAAAGGGAAACATAAAAGTTGCAGACTCCACTTGGGCTATGCAAGTGGCCTCATGGATGCATATTTTCTTGAAAGCATTGCCGTCAGGGTAAGTAGGGTGGCGGTCCGTTTCTTGTTACCACGAAACCCCGTTTTCGCACGCAAGAGTTTCATCAACAAAAACTGCAATATAAAGTGTTTCGTCCATGATGAAAGAGAGAAACGCATGTATCCTTATCACAGTTGAATTTTCTTTGAAACCTGCCTTTTCAAAGTAGCTGTTCCGTCTATGTGACTGAGCGGTGCTGATCACAGGGTTTCGGAGATAAAACAATGAAAGATCTGCCCGAAAAGCACGTTCTCTCTTTTATAAAAGTTTTTTACGGCATACTCTCTTGTGCATCTTTGTGAGAGGGTTGCGTCTACAAATAAAAGTGTTATGTTGTAAATACTATAACGTTACATTAAAGTGAGAAAGCAAAACACATATATTCACTGAGAACATGCAGGAGGTTTCGGGTGGGCCCTATATCGCGCAGTACTCGTTCTGGAAGCCACGATGCTAAATTGAGATTTGTGGCGGTGAGTTACTTCCGACGAAATAGAAGAGGTCTGTTCAGTCATTTCTCAGCCAGCCCTAATTTTGGGAGTCTTCTTCAAAGCCTGATTCAGTACACGGTTGTTTCGTGGGTATGTGATAAGATCAGGCTCTGGAACCTAAAAGCTACGGCTTCTTCTTGTATTCACGAGCTCTGGTAACATCCACAGTATGTAAAATCTTTTCAGCAACATCTTGTTTATTCAAAGGCATAATTCCTGGAAGTTGTTTCAATGCTCGTGCCTACTTTTTGTCCACATGACGAAGAAGCACTTCTGATGATGCAAGATATATGAGCTTGCACTTGGTACCAATAGTTACATTATTACCTTAGCTGCGATTTGCTCTCTTTCGTTTTCGTGCGGCACACTATTTTTGGGGTACGTAATCTTTCTAGTGAAGTAAGGGTATTCGCTGCGTGTGTAATTTCACTTCGACAAGAGCACCGACACCAATCAAATTATCAGGAGTAGCTCCAAGGAAGAAATTTTGTTGGTTTACGAATAGACACAACATTCATTTACCGCAAAGTTCTACTCATGTACATGCTGCTTCAGAGCAACGCACTCGTGGACCTTCTGTATGAGTTAACATCAGAGGTTATTTTCTTATAGACGATATCTTTGAACTGCGTGTCGGCATCCTGTTGTTTTCATTTTACAAATAGCACCAAAAGTGATGCTGTCACCCTCTTTCCTCCTTCCTCTTCCGCGCTCTCGCTCCACTCTTCTTGGAAGTTGTTTTCCGCAAGTCGTCAACGCTCGTTAAGAATAGAGAAAGCTAATTCCCGAAGTTCTCAGAAGCAGCTGCGATAGTTTGAGGCTCCATGTCAGGCATGTCGTAATCAACATAGCACTGGATTAAGCATTCACTTTGCCTTTGGCGCGGGGTGTGGTTGTTGATGCTTTCTTTGGCAGGTTTTGCTTTAGTTTCCTTCGAGCAGCTAATGCTTTCACAATGGACGCTGTACGTTTTCTAAGGTTTGCTACTGAAGTTTTGCTGGCAATGGTTTAATAGTAAGTCCCTTTGCAGATCACCAATAAAGAAGCAGCAATACTTCATATTCTGTAGAACACTTTCGTCCATTATTTTATTCGTTTTTCTCCAAGCAAATTCACAACGGTAAAGTTGTATTGCTTGGTATTATTGTTGTCTACGTCAATTTATAGCTTGCAGAATTTGCGGCCATTCAGCTGCTCATACCAACGCGTATTTCCTCATATATGTCTGTTTGGACGAATGGAAAAAAAACATGTCTTGTTTTTTTGCATTGCTTACCGAGCGGAATAACACAGCGCAATCACCGTGGTCTCAAAAAACGTGGTTGAAGCCATTATTTATGGCTTGAACGGGGCACTCAATTCTTCCATAAAGTGATGCATCTTCTGAGCCCCCAATTGTCCTTGCTGTGGCAACACCTTGCGACAGGTGTGAAGCAAACACTTTACTTTTTAACATTTTTGTGAGCGTTTTCCACTTTCTTTCTGTGCGATTTTCCTAATGATTTCTGAGAAGTTGCGAAAAGCGTGGGTCATGGCACTCATTTTTTCAATCGCTAATTTTCACACTGCGCAGCTGCTAAGATGGCTCGGTAGGTGCTTGAATCTCCATCAGTATAGCTGTATTGAACTTAATTCCTTGAAGATTAACGCTTTTCTTAAAAATTTTGAGGATAATACTATGCTTCATGGTGGTTGAGCTTTCGTGCTAGTTCTCCTCACACATGTGTTCTTTTGGTTTACCACATTGTGTGGCCCAGGAGCCCGTTTCGCACGTATTATTCTTCACGACAATGAGGAAGACGTTTTCAGTTCTTTGTGTTACAATAAAAGCCTGAAAAAGGAAAACGAATATCAGCCACAAGATTACTTTTGCAACGCACATCGAATCACTACAACAGTTAAGCATTTGCAACATAGGATAAAAATAGGTTTTTTTACACGGCGTTTTTTCAATGTCAACAATATGGTGTAACAAAACGGCATTCTTCAGTGTTGGCCTCCACTCTTGTAGTCAGGTCCATAGCTCGCGTAATGTTGTACTCATCGTGGAGATGACAAAAACATTTTATTGCTACGAGTCTACACTAGTGGCTTCACCGCCTGCACAACCCTGCGGTGTTCGAGCTGTGCTCATTTTCGGTTGACGACGATGGATTATCAGATGACTCGACAAGATCCCCGTCACACTGAGAAGGAGGCGAATTTTATAGATTTTGTGTCTTACATTCACGGTCGTTGTCACTGGCCGTTTTCGTTTGCGTACTTGAACTTTTTGGCTGCGATTTCCTCTGACTTCATTCGTGCAGACAGAAAACAATGTAGGTAACGTGTGCTGCTTCTACACAGCACCAAGTGCACGAACAGGTCGCAAGATAACCACGGCGTGGGCTGTTACACGAGAGGGCTAGGTCTACGTCAGCTTGTGCCAAAGCGAAGTCATCTTAGCTCCTTACAATTTCCGGGCCCACAATGCTGCTCTAGGGGTGGCTCTAGCAAAGCGTCATCCGCTGAAAACGCGTTTTCGAGGCGGCAAAATCAGCCTTTAGAGTCGTGCGTGCAGCCCAATATGATGGCGTTATTGGCTGCTTTGAAATGTTCTCGATAGCGTCTTTATATCTTCACAGACGTGTTTTCTGGCACACATGAGGTCATGCTCACTTCGTCTAGCAAGCAAAAGTAAGCTTGACCAATTTATGGACATGCCTGTGACAAATTTCGTTTTCGTGCTTTATTCCCGCAGGTGGTGGAATATATGGCCCCATCACGATGGAGCTAAGGTACTCGGCTGCTAACCAGTAGATCGCGGAAGTGAATGCCGGCTGCGGCAGCTTCATTTTCGTTGGAGGCTCAAATGCTTTAGGCTCGTGTGCTCAGATTGGGGTACACGGTAAAGAACCCCAGGAGATCCCTATTTTTGGTGTCCCTCATAATATATGGTAGTTTTGGGATGTTAAACCCAATGCGGTTGTGCAACAAACAACATCAGTGGATTTTGAAAATGCGTTGGACAGTTTTCTTTGTAGTGATGCGTGCTAAATTCTGTTGTCAGCATTTATTCGTTAAGTTTTATGTGTGTAGTCACTGTTGTTTGTTTCCAATTTTTTATTGTTGATTATTCATCTCGTATTGATATGTCCTTCTGAATTTTCTTTTTTGTGCGAACGTTATGTACTTTGTGACACCCTCCTTGTAATGACCCCAAGCACGGGGTTGACCCTATGAAATAAATACATAAAAATATATCACTCATTCAAAGGTGTGGCACCACTGGCTCACAAGGAGGGGGAGGGGGAAAGTGTGTGACCCTGAGAAGTGACGTCAACCACCATTCTGCATGTTACTAATGATGACCTGACCCTGGCCTCCATAGCCGGAGAAAACAAATAGCACCTATGTGCATTTGTGAAAAGTGGCCGCTGAACATAAACAATAGCCTCTCAAAGTGAGCAGCATACAACTGTCAAGACACGTCATTAGCATTGCTGAAGCTGCAGGTTTCGTGAATTAAAACCAAGAAGTTGGAGGATCGCTTCGCTGTAAAAGGCTAAAACCACGCGGTAATTTGAAGCTAAATAAACTTCATCGCATTCTCTGCAGCTCAGGAAGAAACCCCAAGAATGATTTAGAAAAAAAATCTCATCGTGTATGAAAGTAGTCCCAGGCAAATTTTCAGCAGCGCTACCTTTCACACGCGGAGTGTAATCCTTGGGTCCCGGAAAGGTCGAGCACGTCTAAAGTAGGCTCTAACTTTCTGTCTTTTGAAGCTGTGTAGGAGCTGCCATCAGCCAACAGGAAAAATTGAAATTTGAGTTGCCATGGAGCTGGTGAGCCCTTCTAACTTACCTTCTCACCGCCTTTTATTCATTGGAGGACGCTGTGAGCTCTCTCATTACCAAGGATATCTATCATCCACAGGATTAGACTGGCTAACTGGTTGAGATTGAAAGATGATGAACAGCTGCACACCTTCAGCATAGAGATTTGTAACTTTGAGTAGCAGAGATGCCTGGCAGGACTGACCAAGCTTAGGTGATGAAGCGTTAAGCACAGCACTAAGCTTTGTCGTGGCACATCGCGTATTATTGCGTGATCAATCAGAGAATATACATTCTTCCTTGGCAGTAGCTGCTTGTAAAAGTGGTTTGCCTGGTCTTTACATACTTACGTTTTAATTTACGTGCCAATTTGCTTCAGTAGTTCGAATTCTTCGTTAGAACTGTTTAATTGAGAGTGAGCTTACCGCCTGATTGACCTTCGAAATTCGGTGCTTTAGGTAAAAGAAGAGCTTGCAAATTGGGCAGCACTTGAGTGCATGCTCCAAAAGTGACTAGCTGTCCCCTAATGGCTGAAGGTGTGACAGAGCCTGGTCCTTTTTCTCGTCAGCTGGCTTGATTACAATGGCATCGAGACGCCGCATCGCAAAAGCATGGCAGACAGGAAGGGAAGTCAGGTTGCAATTTTAGCAAGTGTCAGCATATGCGTAGGCTATTGACAGAATTTTCACTGGTGTTGGCGTGGGCTGAATGTCTTCTGGGAGGAAACGCCAGTAACCCGACACCGTTCCCCCTTTCCTGCCTTCATTCCTGATTTGAATCTCTGTTCGCAAGAAGCTAAATATTTCACCTGCCTACCCAGCTCACTCTTCTTCTGTCGCTACGCAGTACGTATCTTTCGGTGCTTCCTTCATCTTTTGGCGGTACAGTATCGTGAGGCCATAAGGCAGGACATTTGTTAGCACGCGGTTGATGAAAACGTCCTACTTTCATGTGAGAGGCCTGAAATCGCACATGCAGACTCCATACTGAACCTTGTCCTAGAGCAGCCGAAGACTCTCAACATCGGCCGAAGACTTGAGGGATGCTAAGAGGAGGAGAAAAAACCATGCTCGTTATTGAGCTAATTTCACGCATGAAATGGCTCCGTCTAATTCTAATAGCACTGTTGCAATTTTTTCGTTAGCCGAATGCCTTCTATTGCTCTTCTGGATGCGCAGCTTAACTGCGATTGGGCGTAATTTGCTTGTTAATATACAGATTTGATTTGTGGGGTTTAACGTCCCAAAACCACCATTTGACGCCGTAGTGGAGGGCTCCGGAAATTTTGACCACCTGCGGTTCTTTAACGTGCACCCAAATCTGAGTACACGGGCCTACAACATTTCCGCCTCCATCGAAAATGCAGCCGCCGCAGCCGGGAATCGAACCCGCGACATGCGGGTCAGCAGCCGAGTACCTTAGCCACTAGACCAGCCGCGGCGGGTCTTGGTAATGTACAGAGGTTGTTAGTGAAGATGTATCGTGGTGCAGGAGTTTTCCCAGAACGACTACCAGTATCTGAAACTGTAGTTTCCGCAGAACTAATCTGCGATGATCTGGCATAAACCCCTGACACGGTTTCGCATCTGCTACTTGAGGTGAAGAGTATGTGACATCGTTTCGTGCTGAGTTGCTGGAAAGATCACCCTCGAAGTCTGTCCATAAAGCCTGTGGCAGCTGAGGTGCTGATCACCATAGGTTGGTTGCTCTGTTCTCGTAGAAATAACTGCGCTCAAAACATAGCGCACAACACCTTTTCATAATTGCAGAATCTTTGAATTATTACACTGGTAATAAAGCTTCGCTGTACCTATCAAGAATGTATTGTGTAACCCCCTTTGTAAGGCTTTTGGTGCTGAGAGTGCTCTGATAAATCAATCAATAAATAAATAACTATACGAAAAAGCTTTGTGCGCTGCAAGCGAAGGTCGTGGGGTGGCACTGCATCACCGCGCAGGTGATGCAGTGCTTTGGGGGTCAATGGGGTAAATGCATAATATTGTGGTACGTCATCGTGTAGTTTTTCAACATAAAGTTACTATCGTGCCTAGTGTGCGGTGCCTAAAGATGAGCCGATACGCTGTATACCTGCTTGGTACCTGGTTGTCGATGAGGTTACAAATGAAATGACGTAAAAGACTCCGAAATCATGCTGCCTACAGAGATCGGGGGTAAAAGTGTAAGCGCGCAATGCGGTCATAAACTGATGGTTTCACGTTCGTTTCGCCGATTGTGCACGTGAATGAAAAGCACTTCGGTAAGAGTGACATTGTTAGCCTAGACCAGTGGCTAATCGTAGATTTTGTTGTGAAAGTCACCACATGACGTTTTGAAGCTCTCACTACGTATTGTATAGTGAAGAAGATGGAGAGCTCGCCCACCTACACGCGTCAACGGAAGCCTGTGAGCGAGCTGGATACTGTTGAGGCTGAATTGCACTGTGCTTTAGCCCTTTTAAACAGCTGTAATGAATAATGATGCATTTTGTGAAAACGAGCATTCGACCGCCACTTTCCCATTCTATGTCAGCAGGTACTACAGAAGCACTATGAGTGATTCGCTCACCACTTTCGTTCACACAGGCACTGAGACGACCAAAAGTGTAGATGTACGTATGCCAAACAGGTGGAGCTCCATGCAGGTCCTCACAGCTTGAAACGTCGAGGCACACGTCTGTTGCATGCAACAGACTGCTTTGGCACTACCAATAGAATTGTGCTGGGTGAAGGCACAAATGAGGTTCCACCACAATGCTGTAAAAAGCTTGCACAAGCTGTAAAAGCATAAAAATCGATTTTTTATATCAATGCCTTAATAGCCCGAGAAGATAAATTTTCACGTCATTCGTTGAAGGCCTTTGGCGTGGGAGGCATGTGGTCAATTGTCACGTTTGAGAAGGCAAATAGGGCTTTCACTTTACAGTACAAACAGTAAAGTAACAGTAAACAACGAAAACGCTGCATGAGTAGGACTGAAAGCTACATTGCATGACCCATCTGAACATAGATTTCACTACGGCACCATAGTAATAAATTAACGTAAAACGAAACCGAAAAACGAGGTAAACGTCGTATTAATCTCACATTGATTACAATACTAATAATTTCAATCACATGTTAGGCTACACACGTCATACCTTTTCAAAAGCACCATAAGCATTGAAATTGCTCTTATATAAAACATTGGTATGATCTAAAGTCGAATATGCCTCTTTTGTGTGGGATCTTTTCCACGATAATTTGATCACTTCACTAGAACTTGTACAGAATACCTCCGTCCGGTTCATACTGTGCAACTATAATCGAGTTGCCAGTATATCTATAATGAAATCCAACCTAGGCCTCCATTCGCTTGCATTCCATCGTAATATATCCCGCCTGGCCACTTTTCACAAAATATTCCACCATCCCGCCCTTCATGACCAACTAATTCTCAATCCACAGTACATATCTCAACGTATCGACCATCGGCTTAAGGATAACATTACAATATGCAACTCGCAGTGTTTTTATCGATCTCTCATACTTCGTAAATCAGCAGATTGGAACCATCGACCCAAAGACATAGTAACGTAATTCTTGGATTACACGTGACATCGTCCACAAAAAAAGAAAGATGAAAAGGCTAAGAAAATACAATAAAACAAATTCCTAGACAATTAAAGAAAAACAGGCTCACACTAGCCATAAAAACCATGAAAACTAAGTTAAATGCAGCTAAGGATAATTACTTTTGTAACACCCTCCGTAAGTTTTTGAAGTCCTCTACTCAAAAATTATGGACTTACTTTTAGCCAAAGGCCAACCCCAGTGCCGAGTGTGCACGGGAAGATGAAAACAGAGCTAACGTACCTAATGAATACGTTCATTGCGATTTTACAGCAGATGATGGTCACCTACCGAGCTTTAAAACTTCCTCTAACATAGCTCTAGCACCACTGAACATGAGCCGACGAGGTGTGTTGAACCTACCACTGAAACTTGAGAGCAAAAAAAGCCCCGGACCAGAGAATATTCCAAACGCCTTTCTTAAAAGATATGCTGAGCAAATATCCTCTTATCTAGCAATCACCTCTCAAAAATCTTTAGCAACTTGTACTCTACCAAATGATTAGAAGATCGCGAAATTATCCCAGTCCACAAATCAGGAAATAAAACCGAACCTTCTAACTTTAGGCCCATCTTCCTTACCAGCACCTCATGCAAACGACTTGAGCACATAATCCTCCAACATATAAATACTTACCTCGAGCACAATAGCATTATATCGCCAATGCTGCATGGGTTAATTCCAACTTAGATCCTCCACAGTCACTCAACTTTATGAACTTATACATGACATCTCGGATAGCATTGATCAACAAGTTCAGACAGACCTTATTTTTCTTGATTTTTCAAAAGCCTTTGAACACGTATCACACCAAAAACTAATACTGAAGATTGAACACACATTAGGCAAGGGGCCCGTTAGTACATGGATAAAGAACTACCTATTCAACCGGATGCGATTTGTACAAATTAACAACACCAGTTCTAAACTTATTCATGACATCTTCGGAGTTCCTCAAAATAGCGTTTTGGCTCCTGCACTATTTGTCATCTTTATCAATGATTTACGCACTAACATACCCGTCAACATAAAACTTTTTGCTGACAACTGTATACTCTACAAAAAATTACTTCTCTAGGCGACCATGTACGTTAAATAATGCACTGATGACAGTTTCCGCAAGGTGATGCTAATTGTGAAATTAGCCTTATTTTTTAAAAACAGTTCTTTTGCGATTAGCAAGAAAACATTTAAAAACAGTTCTTTTGCGAATAACAAGAAAACAACACGTACAGGAGTTTTCTTATGCCATAAATTATGACCCGGTAACAGTAGACGCGCAGCACAAGAACGTTTGACTAATAATAACGTCTTACCCTAGATGGGATTGCGATGTGAAGGTCATTACTTCAACACCACTTAAGCGGCTTTTTTTATTAAGCGACGCCTTCGTCAAGAGCCCCGTGAGACTCATTACTACCTTATAATACACTCGTTAGATCAGCATTAAAATATGCTACGCCGGCATGGTTTGCATCAACTAATAAATCAATCACCATTATAGAGGGAGTGAAAAGAAAAGAAATAAGGTGCATATTCAATAAATATCAACTTTCATACTCTCCAAGTGCTTTAATCAAATCGGCTGGATTACTCACAACTGAAAACCACGCTGCGCTCACTTAATTGAAACTGCTTCATCAATTAATTCATAACAAGTTATTTGTTAGTAGTTCTAAGTACATCTCTATTTCAGACACAAGAATAACTTACCTAAAGCGCTTATACACCCTAAATGAATATCGTTTTCATACAAATTGTTTTAAATACTTTTTTTCAGTAGCCATACGACAGTGGAATGACTTACCTTCTACTATTACCAATACCACCTTACTATCTACCTTTTTATCACTCCTTGAAAATTACTTACTTGATGCACAAACATAAATATACAAATATTTGGTGCCTTTTCCTAATGATGTATTATACTATTACTATTTATCTCTTTACCCACGTTTCACTACCTTTGCTTAGAATCTGTTTTTTTTTATCTTTGTAAAGCTTACGTATTGTGACTATGCTTGTATATTCGCAATTACATTGATATGATATGATGTGTCAGCGTTAAACAGTTCACAGTCGTGTATAAATGTTTAGTATATGTGAATTTTTATATTTATCTTAACATTGCCATTTACGTACAAAAAGAAAAAAGAAAAAAAAACAGTTATATTATTTCGCATTATGTTTGCTTTGCCTTTCCCCTATATATTTAAGTTTTGTGTCCTTTCTTGAAATAATCACTAAAGGGATCGGCAGTATGTACTAAATAAATAAATAAATGAAAAAATAATTACACTATTACAAAAAACCATCTTTTCGTCCAGAATCTGCTAATTTTATATAGTTAAAAAGTGCACAAAGCATAGTGTTATGCATTTTATGTATTATGGTCAAATTTTTCGATGTCGTTGTCCTTACGCAGCTAATATTGTATATTGAGAAGTTTTTGTTTGTTGAATAACCTATTTTCATGCAGTATTTTGTTTATTGTACACTTGTTACCACTTCCTTCTATATTGCCACATGGCCTTGAGGGTCAATAAGTTGACATGAAATCAAATAGTGATATATCCTGTCGCGAAATCTTTTCTGATCTATGCAGGCAGCTTTTTATACGCTTTCCAAGACGGCCGTGTGTCACAAAAAATTAGGCAGATCTCATGCACTTTGGGATTTGAATTGATGCGAAGAATACGGAGAGAATTCAGTGACCGTGTTGTGATTTTTATTGAGCCATACTGCTAGAAACGACGCTAAACTTTTTTACAAATTTTGGACACGTATATGTTTGTGAACAGTTCTAGGCGCTTACATAACCAGTTGTTTTCACAAACGCTTTGATGCCAACAAGAATATCAACAAAAATAGCAACACTAGAAAAGATGAGCCGGTATGTAGCACTGCTGTTCACGACAATGGTAGCCCTCAGAACTGCTACATAAATCAACGTCAGCGAATGCCATTTTACTACAATTGACGATAACCCGACATGTATTTTGTATGATAGCGGTACACGTGTAATGTTCTTAAAATTGAATAGCAAGCACAGAAACCACAATTGACGTTTCAAAAATATCGCGGTCTATTCGAAAAGTAGTTTTTATACCCGGCTTGGCTCCGTGGTAGAATAGTTGAATGACTCGCAGAGGGCTAGCGTTGATTCCTATTCAGAGCATGCTATGTTTTGTAGGCGTTCGTTGGGCCAACACTGCCAATGTCAGCTTTTTCTCAATACTAAACATGAAAATTACCTAAGTGTCTTTTAATTGTTCCTGGATTAGAAACACCTGTGGCACGTACATGCATACCAGTGACACATAACCTCGCGTGCATATGTGTCATTGCTTTACGGAAAGTGTTTGACGTTGTACGCGACGTGATTGTGACTATATTTAAGTCTTGACTAGAGCATCATATTCGTCAAACCACCTTACACTCCCATGCACATTTTGGTTGACGCCAAGTTAAGGGCGTTATTGCGACAGCCTCTAGTCACAGAGGCTAGAAAGACACATACCCTGAAGACTTTAGAGTACGCTAAGAAATCCCTGGCGTTTCATGAAAAAAATTTGGCAAATACCAAATACCTGGAAATCAACTTTATGCGAAGCACGCGGAGGGAAGGTGGCCGTGTTGCATTTTTTTTCTAAAGCGACACGTCATAAAATTACGCTCAATATATGTACAAATGTTGCACGCAGTGACATATGTTAAAGAGTTCGGAATGTTTGTATAACCGGTTTTTCATTTGGAAGATGAATTCAGCTGGAAATGTGATCAACATGGTTAACGAGATCAGCTGAAAAACAACAGAAGCCGATATTAAGCGCTGATGCTCGCGAAGAGTACGTCACTTGGCACTGCTACCTAAATCAATTTCAGCCTGACACCTTTTTTTAGACCTCACACAGCTCTGTAGTAGCATTCTCGACTGCCACGCAGAATGCTTGGGTTCGACTCCTGCTGGGACTTTGAAAATTATAAGTTATTATTTGAATTCGTCGAGTTGCCAACGCTGCCTATGCCAGGTTTCAAATGCAAAGCATTCCTCAGCAAACTTCGGCAACTGTGAGCGTATCTATCTATCTATCTATCTATCTATCTATCTATCTATCTATCTATCTATCTATCTATCTATCTATCTATCTATCTATCTATCGATCTATTTATATATCTATCTATCTTTCTATCTAGCCACCAACGAATCTTAGCTCTCCTGGCCGTTTCGATAATTGTATCAATACGAAACTTGGTATGGCATAACATGACTGTATGAAGAACGTCGCTGACTAGTCAACATAAAAATCAAGGCTTGAATGTCATGAATGTCATAATTTACATTTATGGTCCTGCAGCAATTGCGGTGGGTTAATTCACAAGCCATGTTTAAAAACTGGTATGGTATTACATGATTGCCTGCCAAACACAAGCGACCGACCCTAATATGAAAATTATGATATGCGGGTCATGTAACAACAAGACTACATGCCACACCCATTATGCGCTCGTGGCCATTTCGCTAGCGTCACATATGCCAAGTTTGGTATTACGGTACGTGAATGGGTTACGGAGGTATGTGACTGGCGCAAACATGATAATCATTACATGCATGTCAAGTAAGAACATTACTAAATACCACGCTCTTGATGCACTGAGGGTCATTTTGCTAGCTTCAGATGCACCGAACTCGGTATTGATTCGTAGGGTTTAACGTCCCAAAACCACCATTTGATTATGAGAGACGCCGTAGTGGAGGGCTCCGGAAATTTCGACCACCTGGGGTTCTTTAACGTGCACCCAAATCTGAGCACACGGGCCTCGACATTTCCGCCTCCATCGGAAATGCAGCCGCCGCAGCCGGGATTTGAACCCGCGACCTGCGGGTCAGCAGCCGAGTACCTTAGCCACTAGACCACTGCAGCGGGGCCCGAACTCGGTATTACGGAACGCAAACGGATGATGTAGGTAAATGACACATCGAGACTTGATAATCATAACATGCGTGTGATGTAACAACATGTCTATGAGCCACAAACATGATGCCCTCGCGGCCCTTTCGCTAGCTTCACATATGCCAAATTTTGTATTACGTGACGTCAATGGATGACGAAGGTATTTGCCTGTTGCAAAGATGAGAATCATAAGATCCGTGTCATGTGAGAACATGACTTCAAACCACAGTGAAGGCGCGAATACATTTCGACGTGACGCGGTGCGCTTGCTCGCCGGCGTTCACTTCGGCGCGTCACGCCGGCTTTGCCACGCCGGGCACCAGTCTTGTCTTATACTCACCGGTGCGCGCCGCGCTGCGTTTCTTTCGCTCATGCGCGTTTCAGAGTGTCCGGCGTCCCTCCGTCATGAAAACAGTGAGATGTATTGTTGTCTGGGTAACGCATCAGCGTGAAATGCAGCATGTCGCATTGCGCACCGGTTGTCGTCGGGCCACGCCGACGGATGCTGGTCGCGCCGGTCGCGTCTGGCGTCAAATTATAGAGTGCTCACGTTTTGCCAACGTAGAGTCGCTGTGCCCAGCGTGCGCGCGCGTCAACGCTACATTGGCGTATATTCGGCCCTTCATGATGCCCTCGCGCATGTTTTGTTAACTCCACATATACCAAAACGGGTGTTACGTCACGTGAAGGGGTGACAAAAGTATACGACTGGTGCAAAGTTCATAATCCTGACACGCGTTTCGCGTAAGAACATAACAACATACCATGCTCAAGGCGTCCTAGCGGTGTTTCGCTAGCTCCACATTTACTAAATTTGGTATTGCGGGACGTGAATAGATGACGAAGGTAAACGACACATCCAAACATGACAATCATGACAAGTAAGTCATGTACGGCATCATTTACGTTCACCTTGTTACATTTTGCTGATATCAGAGTGACATATCAACCTTCCTCATTTGTGCTTCGCATATCATCGAATTCCACAGTAAGCGGGACCTGCCAATTTTTTTCAAAATATTTTCATAAGAAGCGGCTGACAGTCATTTACAATCAAATGATTTCGAACGTCGATATATTTAACCATGCTTACCTGACGAAACAACAAACGTACAGTTTTAGGAAAACCATCTATTACAGGTAGAGGATTCAGGCCAAAGATAGAGAACAAAAGCTAGCACACTTTCTTTCTTCGTTTTTTAATTCAAACCCCATGACTATTAGCATATTCAGTGAAAGTCGATCAGTAGCTATTTTCAAAATAAAGATACACGATTATCTACTGACACTTCAAGCATGATACCTCCATTTTTTGTGATTTTGTATAAGCTTGCTCATCTCTTGTACTTTTTTGTCATGCACGTGTCTCAGTTCTTTCAAGACACGCATATTCCCGTTCGCTTATTTGCACATGTTCACTTGTTTTAATGATGTTCACAACAACAGTTTTTACTCCTAAATGTTTTTTTCTCCGTAGAGAGTTTTTACGAATGTTATTTACTTTTTATTCTCGTTTTCTTTCCTGTTTCGCCGTATATATGCACCTACTTTGTTTCTTTTCGGGGTATTCAATTTCAAAAAAATATGGTTCTAGCTGATCTAGATTTTGCATTTTCATATATTATTGTTCATAGACATTCATAATTTGCATATTGGTGCTATATATATACATACACACACACACACACACACACACACACATATATATATATATATATATATATGGCTTGAAAAAGACGGGGTTCCCGTCGAAACATCGGCACAATAAACAGTTGTTATGTGAAAGCGTATCTACTTTCATATTTATGTATGTATATATATATGTATATATATATATATATGACCCACATGTATGTATATTCAGAGTGTTGTGCATTATTCTGGCCAGGGCAAGGATCAGCGCTTTGTATGGGCATTCAGTTGCCTTTATCACCCTTTCATATTCCACCACTTGATAAATCAATGTTGTATGTTTTTGGTTATGAATAAACCTAAAAAATATACCGAATTTGGTGTTATGTGACTTGAATGAATGGCCAAGGTAAGCGACACATCCGAACGTGACAATCATGACACGGAAGTCATGAACGACATAATATACCACCTCGTAACGTTGTGCTGATTTTAAAGTGGCATATGTAACATTTCTCATTCGTGTTTCGCATATCATTGATTCCCACTGTACGTGGCATCTGCCAATTTTTTTTCTTAACACTGACATTTATCATATATTTATGTTTGGTCGATGCTACTGATGTCGCGTAGTGCTCAACGCTCACGCGTTAAAGTTGCCCATGTGTGTTCTCGTCGTTCCTGGGTAGATACTTGTCTTGTCTTGTCTCCTAGGGTAGATACTGTCAATCTCCTGTTACACATGCCTGCTTACCAGCGGCACATACCCGCCCGTGAGTATGTGCCATTGTCTGACGGAATGTGTTTGACAACGTACGCAACGGGATTGTTACATTTTTCTTGTCTAAATGAGCGCGTGATATTTATCGAACAATCTTATCCTGCTATGCTAATTTTGGTTCACGCCAAGGTGAGGGGGTGATCATGGAGAACCCAGACGTAAGCGGGTGGATGGATGGACAGACAGAAAAACAGACAGACAGACAGACATTGATAGGGATTGATAAATAGATAGATAGATAAATAGATAGATAGATAGATAGATAGATAGATAGATAGATAGATAGATAGATAGATAGATTATCTATCTGATAGATAGATAGATAGATACGCTAAAAATCGTCCAAGTTTGCCAAGAAAAGCTTTGCATTTAAAAAAGCGGTGAACGTCGACAAGTGGTCGCTGGTAATTGCACGGTACTGTTTTCACTGTCTTATTTCGAAGTATGCAGGCTCCCTTTGTCTGGTGAAAATATCACGTGAAAACTGTAGTACAAAGAGTTTTCCTAAAAATAAATAAGTTTTCAACTGTTAACGGAAGCGAAGAGTAACGCAAATTAGAGAAAGGTAAATAAATCAAGAAAGCTGGGGCTGAGAACTTCCAAGCGTACGCGCATAGCACGTTACTTACGCGATGTCAGGATGATTGCCAGCAGGAGCAGCAGTTATTAAGAGTTCAGGAAATTCATCAATGTCATACACTCGTTCAACCACCAAACAGGTATGTCTGTTGATGAGACGCGCTGCCCTTTCAACCTGCAGTTGGAAGCCTTTACTTTCGTCTACAAGTGTCCAATAAACAACAGAACGTGTCACCAAAAAGTATACATTCCTCACAAAAACAATGATCTTTCTAGACTCAGGTCTTGCTGAAAATATTATTAAAGAACAGTTTTGCAGCAAAGTAAAAAAATTCAATGCTATAAAGAAAGCTCCCCCCTCCCAAATATACCAACAGATAGCCGACTGGTTTTTTTTGTCATCATGGCCATAATTGTATCACTTGTTTGGCTTTGGACACCTCTGGAGAAATAATTTTCTAGTTTTTGTGCTGTCATTCTCGTATCAGCCGTTATGTCAAAGCGGCCAGTGCACGCCAATTGTATTTTAACAGACAAGTGTTTCATACCGGGGTTCACCACGGCTCCGATCACCTACTTCCAATACGAAAATTACGTTGAGATATGTTGATTGAATTGGATTTAAGGGCCACTTAGACTAAGCTGTGCTAAACACAAGCTGTTTTGTGATACGCGTTACGTGTCATGTAATCCTGAACAATATGTTAAAATCCTCCGTCTTGCAAGAAACTGGGCACGTTTCTCTAGAAAACATGTAAATTATCACAAAAATAAACTCGGGTGCATAGGTATACGATGTTTGTATAGTTCTTTGAAGTATTTCTTTCTCTTTCAATGCTCAATGCGCGACGCCTAATGAGAATATCTACGATTGGTAAAAGCTGTAGGAATGTTGAATACTGTGGTATGTCTTCTTTTTAAGCAAAAAGCTGTGCATAAGGCCCAATTGTAAGTCTGCATAAAATGGCACCAACGAAACGTTGCTGATGACGGCACGTTTTCTATTCACCTACTATGTATACTAAGAGAAGGCAAAGAGACAAAAAACAAAAGGCAAACAAAGACAGCGCGAATCGGCCCAGCAACCTCTTCATCTTGAGCACGCAGTGCCAACCAATGCGTCAGTACACGTGCGGTGTGAGGAATACTAGCGGCCATTCATTTATATGCATTTCGCAAGGTTTGGAAGCCCTTAGAGATTCGAAACTTCAGTACGTTTTAGTTATCAGCGACGAGATTTCTCCACGGTCTTGCGTTAGGGGTGCTCTAAAGCGCCTCAACATGGTGCCTCCACGTAGCGCAGCTTCTGCGGGGTGTGGTCTTTCCTGCGTGTGCGCCTATGAGACTCATAATTTGGGAGAGCACGAAGGCCACGTAGGACATGGCACCATTTATAAAAGGAGCATGATGCTGACACCCGACTCAACAAAAATTGTGACAGTATTGCGCGCTTGTCGTGTGTGCACTTGTGCACTCGTTTCGTGCGTTTTTCTTACTGTTTGAATTACGCGCTCTACGCGTCGAGCTGTGACAGTTGTTGATCCACGCTAGTCCTGTGTATGCTATGTTCACGCGTCTTTGCGGCGTGATGCATGCGCTGCAAGTTTTGAGCTGCTTGCCATTCTTAACATGACTATCCAGTTTCTTGCTGTTGCTGAAGCGAAGCTCAACTAACACTCTACTTTCTCTGTGAAAACACGTTTCACTTTTGTGTAATATCGATTTGCTTTAGGATGATCAGCCACGTTTTTTTTTCATTTTTTTGCAACAGAGGTCCCCTTGACAACAGTGTAAGTGCGTTGGAAGTGCCAGCGAATAACGCTGCAGCCACGTTTTATTTTGGGTTGATTTTTTTGTAGTACTCTAAGTAGAACTCCTTAACATGCATATTTTTAGATATACTCAAATATATTCTCTGAAATATTACACTGTTCCTACTTCACCAAGGCATTCAAAACTAACTCTGTGGTATAACTTTATTTTCAAATATTATTTTCCAGATTTGCTTCATGAATAGTTTTGTCGTATTTTCTTTATTTTATTATGAAGTCAAGTGAATGGTCGTCGTTCTGACAACGCTGCTAAAAAAAAGATGGCTATGCTTAACAGGGTCCACATGGCGCTTTTGCTTAGCGCTGTGTGGAAGTTTGTTGATTTTGACATTAAATCATATTGCTTTCACAGAGGCAAAAGGATGCTGGCCGTCGACCACCACATCTCATCGGCATAAAAATATCTCCCTTGTACTAGTTAATTCACGCGCAAAGATGTTAAGTGAACCGCATCAGACTTTCTTCAAGTTGAAGATCCCATCTACCGAGCTCACGGTCGAAGATAACTGGTCATGTGTAGTGGGCCTCTCCAAAGGTGCTTGCACTTTTACACTGCGTTGCTATTTTACTACAGGCAATGCCTTGGCAGTTTTCGAGGGTAACTGTGCTGTGGCTCGTGTTGCCTATTGCATGTGTCTCGCTGAGTTTTGTTGTTTCGTCGAAAATTGAATTCGCATATCGTTCACTTGATTACAGTACGGAGATATCCCTGGGGCAGTGTATCTTGAGAGAAGACAAATCATATTTTTGATTGTAATAGTAGTGCTACTTTCTTTTCATTTGTTATTGCATTTGTGATTAATAAGGCCCTGTGCTTCAGAACACCTACTTGTTCGTCTTGACAGCAGTTATGATTGAAAGCAGATATATGCACGCAGATTATGCATGCACGGAGATTATATATATATATATATATATATATATATATATATATATATATATATATATATATATATATATATCCTCCGTGAGCGGTCACAACGTGGTTTATTTCGACGTTTCGGCCTAGAGTCTGGCCTTTATCAGGATCCTGATGAAGGCCAGACTCTAGGCCGAAACGTCGAAAAAACCACGTTGTGACTACTCACGGAGGATCTACTGGACTATATGCAATGCTACGGCCACTTAACCACCATGCCTGCCTATATATATATATATATATATATATATATATATATA
This sequence comes from Rhipicephalus annulatus, assembly GCA_013436015.1. Lineage (NCBI taxonomy): Eukaryota > Metazoa > Arthropoda > Arachnida > Ixodida > Ixodidae > Rhipicephalus > Rhipicephalus annulatus. The sequence goes on from WOVY01005528.1 coordinate 73,326, forward strand.
TATATATATATATATATATATATATATATATATATTTATATATATATATATATATATATATATATATATATATATATATATATATATATATGGACGCGGCGATGGCGTAGTGGTTAGAGCATCCGCCTCGCATGCAAGAGGTCCGTGGTTCAAATCCCGTTACCCGCGCAGTTCCCAACCGGATTAAAAAAGAAAAAAAGAAAAGAAAATCCGCGTGTTGATGGAACTGCATTAAGAGGCCTGGGGTGCGGCCTCACCGGCAAACACCGCCGAGAACGCACTCCCTCACCAGAGAAGGATTGGCCACCCTGGTGCAGTATCTGGCCACTACCTCCCACATGCTTACGCCAAATAACTCACGGCCCTCAGTCCCCAGCAGCTGCGAAGCAACTGACCACGGCGGCGGTCAGATCTGCAACGCAGCAGAGGGTGCTAAGAATCTCTGGATCCGGACAGGCTGCCATTGAAACCTGAACTTGGCAACGTTTAACGCTAGAACCTTATTTGGTGAGGGAAGTCCAGCTGTACTATTCGAGGAGCTAGAGGGTGTTAAATGGGATATAATAGGGCTCAGTGCGGTTAGGAGGACAGATGAGGGCTATACGGCGCTACAGAATGGGCACGTTCTTTGCTATCGGGGCTTGGCTAACAAAAGAGAATTGGGAGTGGGGCTCCTAATTCACAGAAACACAGCTGGCAACATAAAGAAATACTATAGCAGTAATGAAAGTGTGGTAGGTATCGCAATTGAACTGAATAAGAGATACAAGGTGAAGGTGGTACAGGCTTACGCGCCTACATCCAGCCATCATGATGCTTCAGTTGAAAGCTTCTATGAAGACGTGAAATCAGAAATGAGTAAGGTAAAAACACAGTATACAATACTGATGGGAAACTTTAATGCAAAGGTAGGGAAGAAGCAGGCTTGAGACCATGTAGTAGGAGATCATCGCATCGGTACAAGAAACACCAGAGGAGAGCTACTAGTAGAATTCGCAGATCGCAATAATTTACGGATTTTGAATACCTTCTAGCAAAAACGAGGAAACCGCAAGAGGACATGGAGGAGCCCTAATGGAGAAAATAAGAACGAAATAGACTTTATAATGAGTGCACAACCAGGAATCGTGCAGGATGTGGAAGTGATTGGCAAGGTACGATGCAGTGACCATAGAATGGTACGGTCTCGAATTCGCCTAGACTTGAAGAAGGAACGACAGAAACTGATACGCAAGAAGCCAATCAATCAGCTAGCACTGAGAGGGAAAGTACAGGAATTCAGAGTCTCGCTTCAGAATAGGTACTCGGCTCTTAATGAGGAAACCAACCTTAGCATAGATACAATGAATGATAATCTGACGAGTATCATTACGGAGTGTGCAGTGGAAGTTGAGTTGCAGTGGAAGATGAGATTGAGAAGTTTGCGGGTATAAATTCGCAGTAGCACGCACAGGACCGGGTTAACTGGCAGAACATAGGAGAGGCCTTTGTCCTGCAGTGGACGTAGTCATGATGATGATGATGATGTTGACTAAGTATTCTAAAATTAGTTAAAATTTAGGATAAAAGTTATTAACGTTTATTCTTTTTTCCACCGGTCTAGATAGTTAGGTGCTTCCGCATGCTAGCAGGAATCTACGTACGAAAATATTGACGTGGTTCAATCACTCACCACAAAGCGTCATCTTGAATTGCTGGACCCCGACGACTTTCAGCACCTCACTCGTACAGAACGATCAGTCAAATTCGTACAAAGTTTCTTGCCTTTAGCTGCTTTCAAGAACTAGCAATAATTGGCTCATTACCTTTCAATTCACTATATAACATCATAAGAGTAACCATACATGTATATATTAGTGCGTATAATTGACCACCTACTGAAGGCCCCTGTACAGGTATATATCTACTTACTAGAGCTTTAGTTAGTATTGCAATACGCTAACGGAACAGGATACAGTCTGAAAGGCAGTGCCACTCTATTCTCTAGAAGTTGGAAACATTTAACCTTTACTTTTGATGCCTCCAACCACCCATGACGTATGCGCTCAACGTAGGGATTACATAGAAGCAGCCGATTAGTTCGGAAAACAGGTGCGCGCAACCTGTCAGTTGACAGGAAACATCAATGTAGGAGTGCGATCGACACTCCGACATTGCGGGCAGTTTTAAACCAGCAATTTAAAAAAAAGGAGCGAGACAGGATGAAGTTAGGAGCAAACGAACGCGTGAAAGTGACGGTAATTCATGGCTCTAAGCCGGCCTAAAGTCACATGGTCAGAAGGTCACAACCACGCCGGGTGTTTTTGTAGAAAAAACCAGACTTTCAAACAGTAAAAAAAAAAGCCAGGCGAGCTACAGTCCGTTGAAGTTGAGAGCAGATAGGCGGTCAAGTGGCAGTCACAGTGCCATGAAAGTGCAACAGAACCTCCTACTCATAGATAGCGCAGCAACGTAGCATGGAATGACAAATTTGGGTTCGAATGCAGATGTCTGACCAATCGAAATCATATATTTACTTAAAATGCGTGATAAAGGAATCGTTTGAAGAAAAAAATGAGAGGTCTGGGGTGCGGCCTCACTGGAGACCACCTGCCAGATAGGCTTTTCTTCCCCAGAGCAGGATGGGCCACCCTGGTGTAGTACTTCGCCACGGCCTCCCATGACTACAGCAATTACCATCGAACCTCAGTTCGCAGTGGCTATAAAGCAGCAGTCTGAGGCAACGGTTAGACCAGCGACGCAGCGGAGAATGCTATATTTTCTGGGTACAGACAGGCCGCCATTTGAATCTGAGCTTTTTTACCTTCAACACTAGCACGATATCTAGTGAGGCTAGCCTAGCTTTCCTGTTTGAAGAAGTAGGAGATGTTCCATTGGATGTTATACGTCTCAGCAAACACAGGAGGACACGTGAGGCTTATACCAAGCTGAAGAGCGAACACGTTCTACACTTACAGCCCCAGGAGAGTGTTGAAAAGTCTCTTTGCAGGAGTAAAGGCTTGTCGCATATTTTACACTCTTTTCAGGAGCGCTGGAAACTCTCTGCTGCACAGAATAGACACACTCTTCACACTCTTTCGACAGTGTGACGGCAGACTGGCTGAACAAAACTAAATGAGTGCTCTCGTCTAAGTACAGTCACGCTTCTGGAATGGAGCTCATACAGTGTTTCGTAGGTTCGGTACTCTCTCGCAGAGTTTTCCAATCTGGTCGGGCAATAGTGCATAAACTCCATCCAAGAGTAGAATCACTCCTGCTGTGGAAGGACTGAAGTCTCAAAAGTAATTATATATATATATATATATATATATATATATATATAAAGAGTGAACTGCATAGGTTTGCTTCAAGCCTATGTCACTTATACAGGCCAAACATCGGCTAATAATTTTAACTTTATGCAACTGAGCAAACAGCAACACTGAACATAAACCTCTCGTGCTACGAACAACGATTCAAACGGCAACTGGTATTCATACTCATTATGTGTGCCACCAGAGCTTCTGCCTGCAGAGTGCGCCACAAGCTATTTCGCATTTTTCAATCAAGAAATAAAATTATAACTACACTTCTCACGAGAAACATAGAATTCGCCTAAGTCACTAAGAGGAACCATCTGTCCATCCATGCAGTCATCTCATTTCCTGTTGTTGGTAGTGGTCGGCCATGTTTCTATGAAATTGAACACTGTAAGAAAAGACAATGCTAAAATTCGTGCATAGAACGCTTACTTTTGTCAGAGTTTGACATACTGAAAAAGCCAGTATTCGGAAGCGAACACAAGATTCTTCAACTAGAACAATACTGCAGAAACAGAAACCTTAAAATCTAAGGCATTCCGGTCAACGACACCAAAAACCTGTCTCACATTTTGACGAACATTCGCAAAGCCACACGTGTGCCAACATTTGAGGATGATGTGGAGACTTGTCATACGGTTGATACAAATGATAAATTTAAGTATAACACTGTAGTTCAAATCGTAGGCTGTACAGAGCGTTATGAAATTTCAAGCAAGGCTGTTTGTCAACGAACACCTACGCTCCGAACTTTAAAAGAATGCCTGGTGTAACTGCCACGATGAAAAAAATTAAAACTGGTGCTTTGCGTGGATGAAAAACGGAAATATTTTCGCAATGCAGACTGAATCCACACGTGCGCTGCGTAATGGGCATGTTGATGATCTGAAAAATAATGTATAAATAACAGAACTATTGCTTATATACTACTTCTAAAGGCACCATGGCTACTGCTTATCTCACCCCAAGTAAAGTTCATCAATCGCATGCAGATAATCTTGAAACGCAAACCTTCATTCACACGCATGCACAGTTTGCCTGAAACAGGGAAGATAACATTCTTGCATTGACAGCCAAAATTGGTTTGAAACCTGATGTTTTCATAATAACTCTCTATTAAACATCCTGGGTTTGTGAATGCTGGAACCTTTGGTGAATAAGTTGGATATATTAGTGGATATGGTGGAAATATTAGTGTATATGGTAAAACTGCAGTTGTTATTATGGCTGATGATGACGATAGTGGAAAAAATGATAGCCAATTGTGGTGGTGTTTGCAACCCAATGGTGGTAACGGTAGAAAGCGCCGGCTGATGACGGCTAGAGGGAAAAAATGGTGGCAGATGGCGGTGGTGGTGGCGAACCAATGGTGGTGACGGCGGAAACTGTTGGCTGATGGTGGCGAGGCAAAACGTGTTTTGTGGAAGGCTTGGTAAGCAAAGTGGATGACAATGGCGTAATGGGAGCTTGGTGAATGATGGTGGCATGATGAAAAAGCACATGACAGTATGTAAAATCACTTATTTTCATTGTTTCACTCTTGTATGCGATGAGATATATGTTTATGGTCAAAAGAAACCAACGCTACTCATTGCACTTTCTAGCACGTTTGTTTTTTTATTCTAGTGGTGCACTTCAAAAACGCTTCAATTTTTTGTGGAGCGTAGAATATGCGGCCGTGAATATGTTTACATTTAGATATATATGTGTGGTTTAACGTCCCAAAACTACCATACGCTTATGAGAGACGCCGTAGTGGAGGGCTCCGAAAATTTTGACCACCTGGGTTACTGAACGTGCACCCAAATCTGAGCACACGGGCCTACATTTCCTCCTTCATCGGAAATGTAGCCGCCGCAGCCGAGACTCGAACCCACAACCTGCGGGTCAGCGGACGAGTACTTCGGCTACTAGACCACTGCGGTGGGGCATGTTCACATTTTGCGCACGTACTTACGTCAGTTTGACATCCTCGATGTGTTTCTTTGTTGTGACGTTCAGAAGTCTAGAGGTGTCACTGTGAACAGTGACAATAAATATTTTACGTCGGCGCGCAGTTGCCGAGAAATAAATTAGCTCCAGTTCGCAATCGCCCCTTTCAAGGTTATAGAGCAGAAAACAGTGGTAACTTTGTCAACACGCGAACAACGCAATCCTGGGTATTCTTGCACACTCTATTGCTTGAGCCGTACATTTAAAATAACAAAGTGCGTGTGAATATGCATAAACTTTCACTGTCGATATGCGTCAAGACGAGCGCCAGCGAATTCGACTTTCACGCTTCTGTTCTTCCACCAGTATTTCCTCCAAAGGTTAATCCCACTTACCAAGCCCGTACAAGTGTTTTCGGTGCTTCTGAGTTTCAGAATGCACACTTTCGATGAGTAAAAATGACAATACAGCACAGCTGCGGTATCATTTACCCTAAATGCAACATTTTTTATTGTGTACGGTGTCCGCCCGAGAAGCGACAAGTATCGACGCTGCGCGCTTGCAGCACTTCCACCAAATGTACGCCTCCTCTCACCGACAGCCGCCGGCTGCACTCGCTGGCACTTCACTGGCTCTTATTCTTGAACACAGACTCTACAATTCATTCGTTTACTGAACCAACATGATAGCATAATGTGTCTGGCGCACTGCATTCGTTTTGGACAAGCCGTTATGTAATTGTTCAAAACGAAAGAGCGACAGTGATGCGCTTGCACGACTGCACTAATCGTTGCGCGAAAAAAGCATCACAATCAATCGTGTGGGCGTATATATTGTTAAGGAAAAGAAGAGACACCGTAACGATCCTCAAAACCAGCGGTAATGGCGGGCCCAGTTCACCAGCGATCGAGCGGAGCCAACTCTTCGTCTTCCTCGTCAGGCGCGCACGCGCGTCGCTCCCTATGATATCAATATACATGCATGTAGCATAACCCCCGGCGGCGCAAGCGCCGCCTCGGCGCATTTAAATGTCAACGTCACTAGGAGAGTTGTAGGGCTTCAAGCGCGCAACATGTACAATATCGGTAGCCTGTTGGGCACCTGAAGGCAACGTGGTGGCAGGACCAAATTCATATGTTACAGGAGTAACCACACGAAGGACTCGGTATGGGCCTGTGTAGCGAGTAAGCAGTTTTTCTGACAAGCTAACTTGACGGGTCGGAGACCAGAGAAGTACCAAAGAACCGGGCGAAAAGTGTACGTCGCGGTGTCGTTGGTCATACAAGCGCTGTTTCTTCTCTTGAGAGGTCAGAAGGCGAGTACGGGTGATTTCGCGTGCGTGAGGGCCCGAGTGATAGCGTCCATGGCATATTCACTGGTCGGTACTCCAGGGGACGGTACGATGGTGTCTAGAGGCAATGTTGGTTCTCAGCCAAACAGCAGAAAAAATGGAGAGTAACCGGCAGTGTCATGGCGCGAAGAATTGTAGGCAAATGTGACGTACGGCAACGCAAGATCTCAGTCGGTGTGGTTGGAAGAAACATACTTAGCGAGCATGTCTGTGAGAGTTAGATTTAGACGCTCCGTGAGTCCATTGGTTTGCGGGTGGTATGACGTAGTCAGCTTGTGCCTCGTTTTACAGGACTGCAAGATGTCGGCTATTACCTTCAACAAAAAGGTGCGGCCACGGTCTGTAAGCAGCTGCCGTGGGGCTCCGTGTTGCAAAATCACGTCCTGGAGGAGGAAGTCAGCGACATCTGTGGCGCAGCTTGTTGGGAGAGCTCGTGTGATGGCATAACGTGTGGCGTAGTCGGTGGCCACGGCTATCCACTTGTTACCCGAGGAAGAAAAGGGGAAAGGGCCAAATAGGTCTAAGCCAACGCGGAAGAACGGTTCTGACGGAATATCAAGTGGTTGAAGGCGTGCAGCGGGAAGTGTCGATGGCGTTTTGCGGCGCTGACATTTCTCACAAGCCGCAACGTATCTTCTGACAGAGCGTGCAAGCCCTGGCCAGTAGGAGCGTCGCCGTATCCGGTCGTAAGTGCCTGACACACCAAGGTGATCAGCAGTCGGAAGGTCATGAAGTTCATGTAGAACTTCCGAGCGAAGGTGTTTCAAATGACAAGCAGCAGAGCCGGTCCATCCGGCCCAAAACTTCGGCGGTATAATACACCATCGTAGAGCACGAATGAGCGATCGGACTGACTGGAAGATGGTGATTCGAGGCGCTCAATGATAGGTGCATGTTAAAAAACCCCAGGAAGTCAAAATTTCTGGAGCCCTTCACTACGGCGTCTCTCATAATCATATGATGGTTTTGAGACGTTAAACCCCACAACTCAATCAGTCACAAAATTATGGAAGGCACGCCTGCTTTGACGGATTCTGTCCACCATGCCTTGGCCGAAGCTAGCGATGCGTGAAAAAGAGACGAAGCCAGCATCAGCATTCGATATTCATCGCGGCGTGCAGCTCTGCTAGCAAGAGAGGCAAGTCAGCATGACTGCTAGCTTACCGCCTCAGTGCCGCATGGATCACCATGAGGCAAGTTTCATCAACAGCAAATTCAATGCGGATCAACAAGACGGCGATGACATAGCGTGAAGGAGTTAGATGACACCTTTGTGCCACCCTGGCGGCCGCGGCGAGGTGTACAGCCATGGCGTCGTTCACCTGTATGGCCGCCGTGCTAGGTATATATTGCTTATCATTTTGCTCGCTCGCAGTCGCAAAACACCACTGTTGTGACGGCAGCCTAGAGCTTACCGCGTCAAACCGTGAAGGCCAAATAAAACAACCTGTCCAAACGTGGAGGTACATTTCGTTAGGCAAAAATTTGCCTGCTCTTTTCATAGGCATGAAATGACTAGCACGACCAAGACAATGGTGTCCGTCTGAGGCAACATCACCCGACAGTCAAAGCAAGGCGCAAAGGCCAGTGCTACAAAATCAATGGCGTCCACTAGAGCCATGATCGCCTTACTTTCAACGCAAGACGCACTGCGGTCGTGACCGGCCTCTGCGAGGCAGCCAATTCTACCCGTTGGAGGTATTAGTTCTATTTATTGTGGTTCATAGTCTAGGTCCTTTGAATATTTCCATCTTCGAAGAGATAGCCTGTGCAAGTGAAGGGCCCCCTGCGGCACGAATGAATGCACGCAGCGTGGCCGAGTGCGATAATTACAGAAGGAGAACAAAGGAACAAAAAGATCAGCCTGCCCACCTTACGGTCGTCTCTTCGTTGCAATCGTTACAATCTCTCTCTCTCTCTCTCTCTCTCTCTATATATATATATATATATATATATATATATATATATTGAAATGGTTGTTGAACAAGCAGTTGACTCGGCGACTGAGAGCTTTATTTGCGCAGGGGCGAACTGAACGCAAGCCTGCGATCACAGCAAGTCTTTTTTTCTACTCGAGCTCCATGCCCACTGCCCTCATTAGAATCAACCCCGGGCGACCCTGGTGACCTGAGTACAGGTGTACACAGAAGGGTCATCGTATGGCTTGACCCGAGAGATGTGTACGATTTCTTGTCCCCGACGACGCCTGTCCGGAGATGCATCCAGCGGCTCGACAATGTAGTTGGCAGAGGATGTTTGGCGTGTAACTGATTAAGGGCCATGGTACCTGGACGAAAGCTTCTGGGAGAGTCCTTGAGGAGTAGAAGGAATCCATACCCACACCAGTGAGTTCAGAGCAAAGCTCATAGGCGTGGTTGATGCGTCGTTGAAATGTTTTTGGCGCGTCTGGTCATGTGATGTGAATGCACGAGCAAGGTTCCGATATTCTTCGGTGTGTGCTGCTGCTAGAGAAACGGTAGTCATCTCTGAAGCGTCCGGTTGATAAGGAAGAATAGTATGTATTATTTATGATGGCTCGCGTCCACAAGAAGGAAAGGCGAAAATGTAGTGGTGCTTTGCGTTGAAGTGTTGTAAGCATATGTCACGAAAGGCAGTATGCTATCCCAATTTGACTGGTTGGATGAAGCGTACATAGCCAGTATATCCCCAAGTGTACGAATAAAACGCTCTGTCATGTCGTTAGTTTGCGCGTGATAGGCTGTGGTAGTGCGGTGTATGATGCGACACTCGCTCAACAGCGCTTTGATGGTATCATAGAGAAAAACGCGGCCAAAGTCACTTAGTACCTCCCGAGGTGCTTCATGCTTTAAAACCAGGTTTTGCAGTATAAAACATGCAACTTCTTTTGCGGTAGCAGAAGATAACGCAGCTGTTTCAACGTACCGCGTTAGGTGGTCGATAACGACAATGACCCAGCGGTTGCTACTCGAAGTATAGAGAGCGGACCGTAAAGGTCAATTCTGACACAATCGAAAGCTCATGCTCGACATGACAACGGCTGCAAGGAACTTGTGTCATGTTGGGCGGGCATTTAGCGTTGCTGGAAAGTAAGGCAAAACCTTAGGTAACGGCGAACAAAATGGTACATACTGCGCCAGTAGTACGGCAGCTGCAAGCGTGTGTATGTTTTTAACACACCAGCGTGGCAACATTGCGGATCATCATGAAACGTGGCGTCGATATCAAAGCGCAGATGTCGAGGAATGATGAGCAACCACTTACGGCCGATCGAGCTGCAGTTTCGGTGATAAAGCAGGTAATCTTGCTTTACCGCCGTAACAACAGCTCGATCGCCCGCGAAACTACAGCAGGTAAAGCAGTGCTTGACGGCGAAGCGTCCCGGAAACTTTAGCGGCCGTCCGGTTTGAGAGAAAGTCCAAAAGAGAAGAAATCTAAGCATCTTTGCGTTGCTCGGAAGGCATATCCGAAATGCTGATGGCCATGGCAGCACTGGTGGAGAGAGGTGAGCCGACAGGCTCTGAAGCCAATGGCGAACGTGACAGGGCGTCGGTGTCGGAACGTTACCTGCCAAAACGGTAGATAACACAGATATTATTCTCCTGTAACCGCAATGCCCAACGAGCGAGCCGACCTATATGTTCTTTCAGTAAAGATAACTAGCAAAGGGCATGAGGGTCTGTTGCAATATCAAATGGACGTCCATATAAATAGGGCCAAAATTTTCCGATCGCCCAAATAATGGCGAGGCACTCCTTTTTAGTTACACTGTATTTTTGTCGGCTGTACTGTAGGTGGGGCTGGCATAGGAAACGACGTACTCGTCAAAGCCATCCTTGCATTTGGCCAGTATGGCCCCTATCCCGACACCACTAGCGTCCGTATGAAGCTCCGTTGGAGCAGACGGATCGAAATATCGGAGTGTGAGAGGCATGGTGAGGAGCCGTCGGAGTTCCTAAAATGCATCATCACACGCCTGTGACCACGCTGACAAATCAGAACTTCCGGCAAGAAGATTGGTCAAGGGGCGATAATGGAGGCGAAATTGCGGACGTTGCGCCGGAAGTACGAATATAGGCCGATGACGCTTTGAGGCTCTTTGATGGTGGTTGGTTTTGGGAATGCCGCGACTGGATTACATTTTGTAGGGTCCGGGAGACTGCCGTCTTTATAAACCACATGGCTGAGGATCACAAGCTTGCAAGCGCCGAAGTGTCATTACTTGAAGTTAAATTGAAGTTCCGCCCTGGAAAGGCACGTAGGAACTTGCTCGAGGTGGCTGAGGTGGGTCGCTGAGTCACTTGAAGATACCACAATGTTTTTCAAATAAAGAAGGCACGTTTAACTTTTCAGACATCGCAAGACGGTATCCATCATCCTTTCGAAAGTGGTAGGCGTATTGCAGAGTCCAAAAGGCATAACGGTGAATTTATTTGGTCCATGCAGTGTTACGAAGGCTGTCTTCGGGTGGTTACCCTCTGCCATGGCCATCTGCCAGCAGCCGGAGCCAAAAATCTAACAAAGAAAAAAATTCTGCTCCTTGTAGGCAGTCCGAAGCATAATCTATGTGGGGTAGAAGGTCTACGTCTTCGTGCGTTATCTTGTTGACTCGGAGGTAGGCAACGCAAAACCGGATGAATCCATCTTTTTTCTTGACGAGAACAACCGGTGAAACCCAGACACTCTTGGGGGGCTCGATGATGCCACGTTACAACATGTCGTGCACATGTTCGTCGATGACACGGCGTTGAGCAGATGACACTTGGTATGGACGCTGTCTCAGTGGGGCATGTTGACCAGTGTCAATACGGTGAACGACCGCAGAGGTTCGGCCTAAGCCTGACTGGCCACGTTCGAATGAAGAGCGAAAGCGGAGAAGAAGAGTTATAATCTTTTGGCGCTGAGTTGATACGAGCTTAGAGTCGATAGAATCCGAGAATACCTCCAAAACATCAATAGGGACGTTGGTAGGAGTGACAGCACCAATTAGGAGCTAAACCGTAGAATCGGGTATAGTAGCCAGAAGAATGCACTCGTAAGGTTCGTAGCTTCCCAGGCATTCTCCACGTAGGAGGGATGACAGGCTGTCTGAGGGATAGCACACGTAAATGGCAGCGTGAACTTAGCGAAAAATGACGACGGCAAACGGAAGCATGGAAATTTGATGGCACGCAGATGTGACCGTTGGCATGAACAACATAGGCTATTTCGGAGGGGAGGCAACACGACATCGAGACAACAACAGCTGAGAAAAGCGCATTGTCAACGTCAGAAGCAGCAAACACTCTACACGAAGCGCCATCGTCAGGGTCATAGCGCGGCACAGATAACGCGAGTTCAGAACGAGGGCAGTCGACCAAAGTAGAATTTGACGAAAGGAAGTCCAACCCAAGGATAACGTCATGTGAAGAACAGAATAAAACTACCAATGCGACGAGGTACATCGCACCTTGAATGACGACTTGTGCAGTGCACAAAGCTTAAGGCTGAATATGATGGGACGTAGCTGTCTGCAAATATAGGTCGGTAAGTTGCGTGGTCCCTTTCTTAACATTTCGGCACAGTTTCTCGCTAATTACAGATACGGGAGCTTCAGTGTCACCAAGCCCATGCACCTAATGCCATCAATATATAGTTCGATTTCGTTCGGGAGACAACAGGTAGCTCATGAAATTTTCGATGCCAACGCAGTTCTTGCCTCCGGAACTGTGCCCGCCAGTTTTCCCCTCGCGGTGGGCTGTTGCAACGTAACATTAGAGAAATAGATTAACGACGAGGAGAAAGTGAACGGCTTTAGCCGGATGGTCGGCGACCGGGACATACGTCTAGAGGTGAATCGGTGGAAACGGGATATCGCGGCTGAGTGGGCATGATGGGCATGTAAAGTGAGGCCCCTGCAATGTCATGAGAAGGGAAGCTGCGACGACGGAAGTGATGAGCTGCATGGCCTGCGATGCCATATAAAAAACCTATAGGCCAATTATCCGGAGTGCGCTATTGGCTAACATTAGGAGCACTGTTCGCTGGATAATGTACCGTATGTTGTCGTGCAGCCGGTGGCGTCGTATAAACGTTCTGAGCTGTTTCGTATACAGCTGGAGACGGGACGGCCCGCGAGAAGCCAGGTGGCATCGACAAATGAACGTGGCTAGTAGCTTCGTAGATGGCCGGAGACGATGGCGCACGTGGCCGAGCAAGTGTGGCTGCATACGTTAGTGGTGCGGTAACAGTTGGTGCAGCCTGAGCTGGCGGCATTTCTTCAGCGACTTGCGACTGATTAACCTGGCGAAGCGAAGGCGATAAGGGTGCCATCGGCTTGGTAGTTCTTGTGAATATAGAAAGCTGCCGGGCGACCTACTCGCGTATGAATCGCTTTATGAGTGGCATCAGCGCAGAGTGGTCGGCGGTGTCAAGGTTATAGTCGAGGAATGAGATGTCCGCAGTGTCTTGAGCAGCGCAACGTGTAGAAGCGCACTGCCTACGCAGCTCGTCATAGCTTTGGCAGAGCTGAATCACCTCGGCGACCGTCTGGGGACCCTTCGCACCAGCATTTGGAATGCACCATTGTCGATTCCTTTCATAATGTTCTTGTTCTTGCCTGCCTCGTCCAGAGTCGAATCGACGAGCTTGCAGAGAAAGAGCACATCTTCGATGTAGCTCGTGACAGTTTCATCTGCCATCTGTACTGTGCCCCGGAAGCGCTGTTCAGCACGAAGGCGGCGGACAGCAGGACGGCTAAAAACTTCCAAGAGGGTTTTTGCCAATTCCGACCAAGGGCTGAAATCGCTTTGGTGATTCCTGTACCATATTTTGGCCACGTCCGTCGGCTAAAATCTCATATTTGTGATCTTATCGGCGTGTTCTACTCCTTGTATGCGTTCACAAGTTCATACTCGGCAATCAAGTTGTCAACATCTTGGTTTTCTGTGCCACAAAATATAGAGGGTGGGGTCGCCCTGCAGGAGAGTGCCAGTGCAGAAGACAGGCACAGGTGCGAGATCTGGAGTAGCGTCCTGAGGCGGCCGTAGATCAGTCATTGTAGAAGGTCGTTGGATTGTGTGGCTGCGAAGTTCCAGAGGAGGACCAGAGGTGTACCAGCACTTCCACCACTTGAAACGGGTTGTTGAACAAGCAGGAGTTGACTCAGCATACGAGAGCTTTATTTTGCGCAAGGGTTAACTGAACGCAACCCTTCGATAACAGCAAGACTTCTTCCTTCTCTATGCTCGAGCTGCATGCCCACTGCCCTCGTTACAATCACTGCCGGGTGATGAAGGAGCCATTGATTGATTTGTGGGGTTTAACGTCCCAAAACCACCATATGATTATGAGAGACGCCGTAGTGGAGGGCTCCGGAAATTTTGACCACCTGGGGTTCTTTTACGTGCGCCCAAATCTGAGCACAAGGGCCTACAACATTTCCGCCTCCATCGAAAATGCAGCCGCCGCAGCCGGGAATCGAACCCGCGACCTGCGGGTCAGCAGCCGAGTACCTTAGCCACTAGACCACCGCGGCGGGGCGATGAAGGAGCCATCCTAGCGACCAAAGGACAGGTGTATGCAGAAGGGTCATGGTATGGCTTGAGCCGAGAGATGTGTACGATTTCTTGTCCCCGACGGCGCTAGTCCAGAGATGCATCTAGCGGCTTGACAAGGTAGTTGACAGGATATGTTTGGCATACAACTCGATAAGAACCATGGTACCTGGACGAAAGCATCTGGGAGAGCCCTGGAGGAGTAGAAGGAATCCATAGCCATACCAGTCAGTTCGGAGCAAAGCTCATAGGCGTGGTTGACGCGTCGTGGCAATGTTTTTGGAGAGTCTGGTCATGTGACGTGAATGCACGAGCAAGCTTCCAATATTTTTCAGTGTGTGCTGCTGCTCGAGAAACCGTAGTCATCTCTGAAGGGTCCGGTCGATAAAGAAGAATTGTATCCATTGTTGATGATGGCTCGCGTCCACAAAAAAGAAAGAAAGGCGAAAATCCAGTGGTGCTTTGCGTTGCAGTGTCGTAAGCAAATGTCACAAAAGGCAGTATGCAATCCCACTTTGACTGGTCGGATGAAGCGTCTTTGGCCAGCATATCCCCAAGTGTACGAAAAAACGCTCTGTCATCCCATAAGTTTTCGGGTGATAGGCTGTGGTTGTGCGGCGTATGATGCGACGCTCGCTCAACAACGCTTTGATGGCATCAAAGAGAAAAACGCGGCCACGGTCGCTTTGTAACTCCCGAGGTGCTCCATGCCTTAAAACCAGGTTTTGCAGTATAAGACATGCAACGTCTTTTGCAGTAGCAGAAGGTAACGCAGCTGTTTCAACGTACCGCGTTAGGTGCTCGATAGCGACAAGGACGCAGCGGTTCCTACTCGAACTATAGGGAAGCGGAACATAAGGGTCCATTCCGACACGATCGAAAGCTCGTGCTGGACATGGCAACGGCTGCAAGGGACCAGTGGCATGTTGAGTGGGCATTTTGCATCGCTGGAACGTAAGGCAAGACCTTACGTAACAGCGAACGATACGGTACATACCGCGCCAGTAGTACCGCAGCTGCAAGCGAGTGTAGGGTTTTAACACACCAGCGTGGCCACATTGCGTATCATCGTGGAACGTGGCACAGATGTCAGGGCGCAGATGTCTGAGAATGACGAGTAACCACTTACGGCCGATCGAGCTGTAGTTTCGGCGGTAAAGCGGGTTATCCCGAATAGCGAAGTGTCCTGCTTGACTGCGAAGCGTCCTGGAAACTGCAGTGGGCGACCGGTTTAAGAGAAAGTCCAAAAGAGAGGAAATCCAAGCATCTTTGCGTTGCTCAGAAGGCATGTCCGAAACGCTGATGGCCAAGGCAGCACTGGTGGAGATAGGCGAGCCGGCAGGCTCTGAAGCCAATTGCGAACGTGACAGGGCATCGGCGTAGGAATGCTTCCGGCCAGAACGGTAGATAACACGGATATCGAACTCCTGTAACCACAATGCCCAACGAGCGAGCCGACCTTTAGGATCTTTATTGAAGATAACCAGCAAAGCGCATGGTGGTCTGTTACAATATCACACGGGTGTTCATATAACTAAGGCTGAAATTTTCCGATTGCCCAAATATAGGTGAGGCACTCCTTTTCAAATACACTGTAATTCATCTTGGCATTATCGAGGGTGCGGCGGGCATAGGCAACGGCGTACTCGTCAAAGCCATCTTTGCGTTGGGCCAGTGTGGCCCCTAGCCCGACATCACTAGCGTTGGTATGAAGCTCCGTCGGAACAGACGGATCGAAATGTCGGAGTATGGAAGGCGTGGTGAGGAGCCGTTGGAGTTCCTGAAATGCATCATCACACGCCTGCGACCACTCTGACAAATCAGAACTTTCAGCAAGAAGATTAGTCAAGGGGGCGATAATGGAGGCGAAATTGCGGATGTAACGCCGGAAGTAAGAACATAGGACGATGAAGGTGCGCCATCGATCGTTATAACACATCGCGGAACCGCATTCACGGCCGTGCTTTCAGATCATGTGTTGGTGCTAAGTAGTACTATTCATCTCAAGTCGACAGCTTACCATTCACAAACCAACGGTTTGACCAAGCGGCTCAACAAAACTCTGGAAGGCATGCTTTCAATGTATGTAGACATTAAACACAAAAACTAGGGCGAAACTCTCTCTTACATAATGTTTACATACAATACTGCTAAACAATAACCCACACGCATGACCCAATTCAGCTTTGTTCATGGACGAGAAGTAAGGACAACGTTAGACGCGATGCTGCTATACAATCGCGACGACAACTAAATGAGTTCTGATGCGTTTACTCAACGCGCAAAAAAAGCCAGGCAACTTTCACGTCTGCGAATATACGAAGAGCAAAAGTATGACGCATTGTCGCTACAACATACGTCATACACCTGCAATGTACAAAACCGGGGACAATATATGGGTGTAGGCGCCTATATGAAGACGGGGACTATACTAAAAGTTGCTCAAAAGATACTTCGGACGTATCGAGTGCTACGACGTATAAGTGAAGTTACCTACAAAGTCGTCCCGCATAGCGCAAACTGTACGAGGCGTCGCAAGCACCAACCTGAACTTGTGCACGTAGTGCGCATTAAGCCAAACGAAAGCGAGTGACTCTGCGAAGCACCGTTGCTTCTACAAAGTGACCTTATGCGCGAATCATTGGCTCAGCTATAGCAACGGGGCGATACCCTTTTAAGGAGAGGCAAATGCCGCGCTCGAAACAGACAGTGAACGAAGACGAGGTGCGCGCCAACAGTCTCGTGAAAAGGGACACTGAAGAAGACGACGTGTTTTTATTTAGGTCTCTTGCTCTTAACTCCTGCATAAAAACACAAGCCGTCAGTTCTCGGACTGAACGTCTCGGTGATCTGCTTACGTTGAACCGCGAATATATATATATATATATATATATATATATATATATATATATATATATATATATATATATACCTATATGCAGAAGAATAACTTCGGTTGCCGCAAGGTTATAAATATGAAAGTAGATGCGCTTTCACATAACAACTGTTTATTGTGCCGACGTTTCGACAGGAACCCTGTCTTTTTCAAGGCTTAATACTATTTACACGTGTTCCGTGCCTTTTTATATCCTGTCGAGACAGGAGGGGAGGGGTCAATTTGAGAGAGAGAGAGAGAGAAAAAAGAAACAGCGAAACCGGAGGACAAACATTAAATAAAATATAGAAAATATAGAAATAAAATATAGAAGCAAGACCGACACGGCGTAATTTGAAAGGGTCAGCATTTCAACAGAGTAGGGCAGAGGTAGATGAGGAATGTCATCATTGTCAACAATACCTCCCCCGCACCCACACTTCCCCAAGTGGGCATGGAGCCGCCGTTTTTGTATTTCACCTTTCCGTGTAGTCCGCTGGCGGCTCGTTCCTCTTTGAAGTGTATGACAAGTTAATGGGGAGGGCTTAAGCGCTTTAAGTGCATACTGGTGGCGTCGGGAGGAGCGAAAAAGCCGGTGAATGAGGCACCGCCATCGATATTCATTATATGCATTGGCTCCTTGTCAGTGAAGGAACAGAATGTGCCTCAAAAATTAAAAAAAAACCATGGGGGGGGGAGGGGGGAGACTTTACGACATCCGAAACAGTCACCACACAATTGCGGCTCACTGGGAAGACATGCGCGCATGCACGAAAAAGTTAACGAAACCACCTAGGTGTCAGCTCCTTCTCAGTGAAGGAACAGAATGGGCGTTTCAACTTGAAGAAGAGAAAGAAAAAGAAAAAAAAGAAGGGGGGGGGACAATACGACATCCGGGACCACTTATCTGTGCGTTCCGGCTGTGCTTGATGAGGCAAATCATTTCTATGTTGTCAGATGCATAGGCCAAAAGCTTTGTTAGCGGGTAATATTATCGTCGTAATGAAACCGGACTGATTAGGGAGAAGCGTTTGCGTGTTTTAGTTGTCGTAACGCAGACAGAGTGCCTGGGTGTTCATTTATTCGGTATTTTATCGTGTTAAATTTGTAGATAAAATAAGATTCCCGTTGTTCCCGTTCTCTGATTGTTCGAAAGTTGTTTTCTAGTAGTGTAACCCTGATGTCATCAAAGCTGTGGTCTTTTAATGTGCAGTGTTTTGAAAGTGGAAGGCCTGGCAGAGATCGTACATGTGCCCGATGGTTGTTGAATCTAATTCTAAACGGAGTGTCTGTCTGGCCCACGTATTGCTTGTTACATACGCCACATTTCAGGAGGTATATGACGTTGTCTGAGTTACAGTCTAGTGCACCTCTTATCCTGTGCTTAAAATCCGAGTGGGTGCTTTTCGCCACTGTCGTTGTCTGCATGTGTTTGCATACCCTGCATCTGCTTTTTCCGCAAGGGTGACACCCAATTTGAGGTTTCACACCTATCTTTGAATTTATTAAATGATCCTTTATATTTTTCGGCCTTCTGTATACAACACAAGAAGGAGAAGTGAAAACTTTGGATAGTCGCACGCTCTGTTCCAATATGTTAAAGTGTTTTCTTAGGACCTTGTTTATGTTCGGTGGGTTGCTCGTGAAAGTTAATAGCAAGTTTTTGTTGCGGTGTTGGTCGGCATTTCTCTGGTGGTTGAGAAGAATCTGGCGGTCCAGATTTTCAGCTTTTTTGATGGCGTCATCGATGATAGCTGGCGGGTATTCTTGATTAAGGAGTACTTCGCGCATATCTGTGCTGTTTTTGTGGAAGTCCTCGGTGCGGAAGCAGATTCGTCGAAATCTGTGTGCTTGGGAATAAGGAATGCTGGTCTTGCAATGTCGCGAGTGGCAGCTTTTTAAGTGCAGGTATTGTTGCCTGTCTGTAGGTTTTCTGTATACGTTAGTTACCAACACACCATCCTCCACTCGAATGAGTACATCAAGAAAGTTTATTTCAGTGTTAGAGTAGGTGTGTGTAAAATAAATGCTGGGGTGTACATGGTTGAATGCCTGTATGAATTTGAGGAGCTCGTTTTCCGAATGTGTCCAAAATATGAATATATCATCAAGGTACCGTTTATAGAGTAATGGTTTGATATTACAAGATGAAAGAAAATCGGACTCTATGTGGTGCATGACTATGTTAGCGTAGTTTGGGGCCATTCTTGTACCCATTGCCGTACCGCTGATTTGAAGATAGTACTGGTTGTTAAATACAAAGCTGTTCAAATCGAGTACAAGTCTTGTGAAGATTTCAAATACTTTTTTGCTTGGATAAGCGACAGGGTTGTGTGTGCCATACGATTCAACAAGTGCCCTTACACCATCGTCATGTGGTATATTTGTGTACAGTGAGCTAGCATCCAATGTTACGAGAAATGCACCGTCTGGAATTTTCACGTCTGCTATTTCCCGAAGAAAGTGGTTTGTGTCACGCAAGAAGGACTCATGTGTGTGTGGTATGTCTTTGATTAAAGAATCAATATAACTGGAAATGGGTTCCGTTAACGTTCCCGTGCCTGATATAATGGGTCTGCCAGGGTTATTCTCTTTATGAATATTCGGCAGCATGTAAAAACGACCAGGCGCCGAATGTACCGTATTAAGTGCCTTTTTAAGCTTTAAATTAATGGCGCCTTCACGTGTGAGATGCTCTAGTGTTGTTACAATGATTTTTTTGTGCTCCGTGGTAGGGCAAAGTCGAGGTGTTTGTAGAATTGTTTGTTATTTAGTTGTCGCTTGCCTTCCTCAATGTAGTCCGATCTATTCAGAACAACAATCGCGCCTCCTTTGTCTGCTGGTTTGATGACGAGATCTTCGCAGTTGCTCAACGTGAGTAGTGCCTCTTTTTCTCTTTTTGATATGTTATTCATGCTTGGTTTGTGCACTTTGTACGCATGTATAACATCTTTTTGAATCGCGTCTATATAGAGATCCAGATGTCGATCTCTGTTGGCTTCTGGGGTCCATTGCTGTCCGATTACCCCACGAAAAAGTGCGTTATCTTTTTCGGGTTTATCAAAGAAATATTTGTCCAATCGTAAATTTCGTGCGAAGTTGTCTAGGTCTTTTAGGAGCGTGAATTCATCATACCTTCCGTTGCCAGGGCAGAATGTAAGTCTGCGTGATAGTATACTCAATTCTTCGTTGCTAAGTTCTTTGTCGGAAAGGTTGATAACGTTTGGCTCTTTGGGGTGTGGTGGCAAATTTTTTTGGACGTGAGATGATTTGGTATTTTTTCTGTAAGCAGCAGTGGGTATAGCTTGTGACACATTGTCCCGCGCAGATTTCTTCCTCCTATGTTTTTCAATTTCCTCCGTTTTTTTGTGCTCAAATACGTCTAGTTCTTTAGTTTCCCACTCCGAAAGAGAAAAGTTATTTCTTAAATACCGCTCCTCGTCTGTCAGTGCGTTTAGAGTCTTTCTACAGTGTTCGATGGTGACCTTCATTAGCTCCTGTGTGACGTGATCGAGAGTTTCGTTCCACCGTTTCATTTCCCCTTCGGCAAAGTTATGCATCGATGGTGTTAGCGACAAGCGCAGCCCCTTCGGAGCCGTACCGCCAGTACATATTGCTCGAGGCTTTGCACGTGAAGTTCGTGCCGTATTCTTTTGTCAACCACTTTTCTAAGTTTAAGAAAATTTAGACCCGTTCTATGGCCTAGTTCATCTGAAACGGACGGAGTTTGCCCACTCGCACAGCCAGTATGTCACTTTGCACAGAAGCGGCGAATAGGGCCGCAAGGTGCCCGGAGGTCGTACCTGGTTTGGGTTGGAGCTCCATCCCGTTGTGCCTCCCGTGACAAGCTGGCCTGTAGACGCCTGCTGTTGGTTGCTGGTGGTTGCTGCTTGTTCGTTGATGATGTTGGTTGCTGATTTTTCCGTGCGGGTGGTTTACTCTGGCCACTCGTTGCTGTTGATTTTGGTACAGCTGGCCGTTGTTGTTGGCCCGGATTACCCTTCGTCACCGTTTCCGGGGTGTGTGTTGTAGGCGTCGACGACAGCCGTGGCAAGCGTGATGGCAGTTGTGCACTCGGTGAGGGGGGTCTCGACGGGGTATGCTGGCCTGGAGAACGGTCAGCAACTGTTTCTGGGGCTGCTGGGTTCATATTCTTCTCTTTTCCGCCTCGGCAGGTGGCATCGGAAGAGTCACGCCGCAGTGCTTGGGAGTAGGATGGCGTCTCCCGAAGCTCGTACGCCCCCGCTTCTGGTTGTGGCGCGTGTTCGAGCCAGTTGTTGATGTATGGCCGCCGTAGGTCGTGGAGCAGGTTGTAGATGTTCCAGGCCAGGAGAGACACTCCAGCGAAGCTCGGGTGCAGACCATCGGCCGCGAGTACGGTCCATGGCGGGAGCGCGTCGATGCGATGGTTCACATAGAAGACGCCCTCTCTCTCATGGCACAAACTCAGCAGTCGCAAGTTAAACTCCTGAGCCTCGAAGTTGAACCGCCTCACCGCACGCCAGTTGTGTCGGCGGAGTCGTTGGTTGGGGGCTCGTGGGAGCACTAGTGTGGCAAACACCATAGGAATATCTGGTCTCTCATGCCGGATGCGGTCAAGGAGGGCGACGTAAACGGTTGAATGCTGTAGGGGCATCCGTATTGGCCAGGTCGTTAGTTCCAATGTGCAGAATAAGGTTCGAGGTACCTTTAGGGACGAAGTCCAATAGCACTCCGATGTCGCCAATGCATGCGCCAGGCTGGCAGATGAAGTCAGGTGAATGGGGGCTGGCCGGATCGAAGTGTTGATGCAGGGTACTTTAGTTGTGAGCCACCGACTATTGTCGTCGAGGCTCCGTGGATCGGAAACCTCCATGTAAGTTGTTTGCGAAAGGCGCGGGCAGCAGCCATTTGTGGTAAGGCTTATATGCAGAAGAATAACTTCGCTTGCCGCAAGGTTATAAATATGAAAGTAGATGCGCTTTCACATAACAACTGTTTATTGTGCCGACGTTTCGACAGGAACCCTGTCTTTTTCAAGGCATAATACTATTTACACATGTTCCGTGCCTTTTTATATCCTGTCGAGACAGGAGGGGAGAGGTCAATTTGAGAGAGAGAGAGAGAGAGAAAAAAAAAAGAAACAGCGAAACCGGAGGACAAACACAAAATAAAATATAGAAAATCTAGGAGAAGAAGCAAGACCGACACGGCGTAATTTGAAAGGGGCAGCATTTCAACAGAGTAGGGCAGAGGTAGATATGTCAACAATACCTCCCCCGCACCCACACTTCCCCAAGTGGGCAGGGAGCCGCCGTTTTTGTATTTCACCTTTCCGTGTAGTCCGCTGGCGGCTCGTTCCTCTTTGAAGTGTATGACAAGTTAATGGGGAGGGCTTAAGCGCTTTAAGTGCATGCTGGTGGCGTCGGGAGAAGCGAAAAAGCCGGTGAATGAGGCACCGCCATCGATATTCATTATATGCATTGGCTCCTTGTCAGTGAAGGAACAGAATGTGCCTTAAAAATTTGGACCCGTTCTATGGCCTAGTTCATCTGAAACGGACGGAGTTTGCCCACTCTCACAGCCAGTATGTCACTTTGCACGAGCCCCCAACCAACGACTCCGCCGACACAACTGGCGTGTGTTGAGGCGGTTCAACTTCGAGGCTCGGGAGTTTAACTTGCGACTGCTGAGTTTGTGCCATGAGAGAAAGGGCGTCTTCTATGTGAACCATCGCATCGACGCGCTCCCGCCGTGGACCGTACTCGCGGCCGATGGTCTGCACCCGAGCTTCGCTGAAGTGTCGCTCCTGGCCTGGAACATCTACAACCTGCTCCTCGACCTACGGCGGCCATACATCAACAACTGGCTCGAACACGTGCCACAACCAGAGGCGGGGGCGTACGAGCTTCGGGAGACGCCATCCTACTCCCAAGCACTGCGGCGTGACTCTTCCGATGCCACCTGTCGAGGCGGCAAAGAGAAGAATATGAACCCAGCAGCCCCAGAAACAGTTGCTGACCGTTCTCCAGGCCAGCATACCCCGTCGAGACCCCCCTCACCGAGTGCACAACTGCCATCACGCTTGCCACGGCTGTCGTCAACGCCTACAACACACACCCCAGAAACGGTGATGAAGGGTAATCCGGGCCAACAACAAAGGCCAGATGTACCAAAATCAACAGCAACAAGTGGCCAGAGTAAACCACCCGCATGGAAAAATCAGCAGCCAACATCATCAACAAACAAGCTGCAACCACCAGCAGCCAACAGCAGGCGTCTACAGGCCAGCTCGTCACGGGAGGCACAACGGGATGGAGCTCCAACCCAAACCAGGTACGACCTCCGGGCACGTTGCGGCCCTATTCGCCGCGCCTGTGCAAAGTGACATACTGGCTGTGCGAGTGGGCAAACTCCATCCGTTTCAGATAAACTAGGCCATAGAACGGGTCCAAATTTTCTTAAACTTAGAAAAGTGGTTAACAAAAGAATACGGCACGAACTTCACGAGCAAAGCCTCGAGCAATATGTACTGGCGGGTACGGCTCCGAAGGGGCTGCGCTTGTCGCTAACGCCATCGATGCATAACTTTGCCGAAGGGGAAATGAAACGGTGGAACGAAATTCTCGATCACGCCACACAGGAGCTAATGAATGTCACCATCGAACACTGTAGAAAGACTCTAAATGCACTGACAGACGAGGGGCGGTATTTAAGAAATAACTTTTCTCTTTTGGAGTGGGAAACTAAAGAACTAGACGTATTTGAGCACAAAAAACGGAGGAAATTGAAAAACTTAAGAGGAAGAAATTTGCGCGGGACAATGTGTCACAAGCTATACTCACTGCTGCTTACAGAAAAAATACCAAATCATCTCACGTCCAAAAAATTTGTCACCACACCCTAAAGAGCCAAACGTTATCAACCTTTCCGACAAAGAACTTAGCAAAGAAGAATTGAGTATACTATCACGCGGACTTACATTCTGCCCTGGCAACGGAAGGTATGATGAATTCACGCTCCTAAAATACCTAGACAACTTCGCACGAAATTTACGATTTGAGGAATATTTCTTTGATAAACCCGAAAAAGATAACGCACTTTTTCGTGGGGTAATCGGACGGCAATGGACCCCAGACGCCAACAGAGATCGACATCTGGATCTCTATATAACGCGGTTCAAAAAGATGTTATACATGCGTACAAAGTGCACAAACCAAGCATGAATAACATATCAAAAAGAGAAAAAGAGGCACTATTCACGTTGAGCAACTGCGAAGATCTCGTCATCAAACCAGCAGACAAAGGAGGCGCGATTGTTGTTTTGAATAGATCGGACTACATTGAGGAAGGCAAGCGACAACTAAATAACAAACAATTCTACAAACACCTCGACTTTGACCCTACCACGGAGCACAAAAAAATCATTGTAACAACCCTAGAGAATCTCACACGTAAAGGCGCCATTAATTCAAAGCTTAAAAGGCACTTATTACGGTACATTTGGCGCCTGGTCGTTTTTACATGCTGCCGAAGATTCATAAAGAGAATAACCCTGGCAGACCCATTATATCAGGCACGGGAACGTTAACGGAACCCATTTCCAGTTATATTGGTTCTTTAATCAAAGACATAACACCCACACATGAGTCCTTCTTGCGTGACACAAACCACTTTCTTCGGGAAAGAGCAGACGTGAAAATTCCAGATGGTGCATTTCTCGTAACATTGGATGTTAGCTCACTGTACACAAATATCCCACATGACGATGGTGTAAGGGCACTTGTTGAATCGTATGGCACACACAACCCTGTAGCTTATCCAAGCAAAAAAGTAATTGAAATCTTCACAAGACTTGTACTCGATTTGAACAGCTTTGAATTTAACAACCAGTACTATCTTCAAATGAGCGGTACGGCAATGGGTACAAGAATGGCCCCAAACTACGCTAACATAGTCATGCACCACATAGAGTCCAATTTTCTTTCATCTTGTAATATCAAACCATTACTCTATAAATGGTACCTAGATGATATCTTCATAATTTGGACACATTCGGAAAACGAGCTCCTCAAATTCATAGAGCCATTCAACCAGGTACACCCCAGCATTTATTTTACACACACCTACTCTAACACTGAAATAAACTTTCTTGATGTACTCATTCGAGTTGAGGATGGTGCGTTGGTAACTAACGTATACAGAAAACCTACAGACAGGCAACAATACCTGCACTTCAAAAGCTGCCACCCGCGACATTGCAAGACCAGCATTCCCTATTCCCAAGCACACAGATTTCGACGAATCTGCTCCCGCACCGAGGACTTCCACAAAAACAGCACACATATGCGCGAAGTACTCCTTAATCAAGACTACCCGCCAGCTATCATCGATGACGCCATCAAAAAAGCTGAAAATCTGGACCGCCAGATTCTTCTCAACCACCAGAGAAACGCCGACCAACACCGCAACAAAAACTTGCTATTAACTTTTACGAGCAACCCAATGAATATAAACAAGGTCCTAAGAAAACACTTCAATATATTGGAACAAAGCGTGCGACTATCCAAAATTTTCACTTCTCCTCCTTGTGTTGTATACAGAAGGCCGAAAATATAAAGGATCATTCAATAAATTCAAAGATAGGTGTGAAACCTCAAATTGGGTGTCACCTTGCAGAAAAAGCAGATGCAGGGTATGCAAACACATGCAGACAACGACAGTGGCGAAAACACCCACTCGGATTTTAAGCACAGGATAAGAGGTGCACTAGACTGTGACTCAGACAACGTCATATACCTCCTGGAATGTGGCGTATGTAACAAGCAATACGAGGGCCAGACAGACACTCTGTTCAGAATTAGATTCAACAACCATCGGGCACATGTACGATCTCTGCCAGGCCTTCCACTTTCAAAACACTGCACATTAAAAGACCACAGCTTTGATGACATCAGGGTTACACTACTAGAAAACAACTTTCGAACAATCAGAGAACGGGAACAACGGGAATCTTATTTTATCTACAAATTTACCACGATAAAATACGGAATAAATGAACACCCAGGCACTCTGTCTGCGTTACGGCAACTAAAAGACGCAAACGCTTCTCTCTAATCAGTCCGGTTTCATTACGATAATAATATTACCCGCTAACAAAGCTTTTGGCCTATGCATCTGACAACATAGAAATGATTTGCCTCATCAAGCACAGCCGGAACGCACAGATAAGTGGTCCCGGATGTCGTATTGTCCCCCCCCCTTCTTTCTTTTCTTTTTTTTTCTTTTTCTTTCTCTTCTTTAAGTTGAAACGCACATTCTGTTCCTTCACTGACAAGGAGCTGACAGCTAGGTGGTTTCGTTAACTTTTTCGTGCATGCGCGCATGTCTTCCCAGTGAGCCGCAACAGTGTGGTGACTGTCTCGAATGTCGTACAGTCTCCTCCCTCCCCCCCATGTTTTTTTTAATTTTTAGGGCACATTCTGTTCCTTCACTGACAAGGAGCCAATGCATATAATGAATATCGATGGCGGTGCCTCATTCACCGGCTTTTTCGCTCCTCCCGTCGCCACCAGCATGCACTTAAAACACTTAAGCCCTCCCCATTAACTTGTCATACACTTCAAAGAGGAACGAGCCCCCAGCGGACTACACGGAAAGGTGAAATACAAAACGGCGGCTCCCTGCCCACTTGGGGAAGTGTGGGTGCGGGGGAGGTATCGTTGACAATGATGACATTCCTCATATACCTCTGCCCTACTCTGTTGAAATGCTGCCCCTTTCAAATTACGCCGTGTCGGTCTTGCTTCTTCTAGATTTTCTATATTTTATTTAATGTTTGTCCTCCGGTTTCGCTGTTTCTTTTTCTCTCTCTCTCTCTCTCATATTGACCCCTCCCCTCCTGTCTCGACAGGATATAAAAAGGCACGGAACATGTGTAAATAGTATTATGCCTTGAAAAAGACAGGGTTCCTGTCGAAACGTCGGCACAATAAACAGTTGTTATGTGAAAGCGCATCTACTTTCATATTTATATATATATATATATATACAATATATATATATATATATATTTATATGTGTGTGTGTGTGTGTGTTTGTGTGTGTGTGTGTGTGCGTGCGAGTGTGAGTATGCGCATACATATCCGGGGCATGATAGTAATGACAAAGACTGTTCGAGAGTCTTTGTATGAATGAGAAGAAAGAAAGGGTAAGAAGAAAAGGGAGAGGGACCATCAGTCAGCTGCCCACTTGTAATATCTTCACGGGCTACTTGACGCCACACAAGCTTATAAAACGGTGTTTTACTTTCACCGCGGTGGCTACAGATGGCGCTGATGGCACTCCCACGTTTAAATTACATATAAACCCAATGAAGTGGCTGGAGGGATAGTCGCTGTGATAGCGCAGTGGCTAGAGCATCAAACGCGTCATTCGAAGGTCGTAGGTTTGATTCCTGCTTACGGATAGTTGTTTTTCACCCAACTTTCTCTCTTCTTATTTACATTACATTGCTTCTAGTATCTCCCCCTATACAATCCGTGGCATTATTGTCTGTTTGATCTCATTATTATTGTGTGAAAACACAGGAAAACGAGCCTTTGTGTATACACCTCTTTTTCTTATCATTAACGAGGGCCTCGTACAGACAGACTTGGTGCAATTATGTTGTATACGAGTGACTATTGGTGAGTGGCCCATTCGCAATAAGTTCACGTGCTACTTGAACCCACACAGGCTTATAAAACGGTGTTCTACACTCGCCACGATGGCTACAGATGGCGCTGACTGACACTCCCACGTTTAAATTGACATATACTCCCATTTAAGCGGCTGTAGTGATAGTCGCCGTGATAGCTCAGTGGCTAGAGCATCGAACGCGCTACTCGTAGGTCATCGTTTCGATTTCTGCCCACGGCAAGCTATTTTTTCATGCACTTTTCTTTTTTCTTCCTATATACAGTACATTGATTTGAATATCTTCGATACATTCCTTGGCACTATTGTCAGTTTGATCTCATTATTATTGTGTCAAAACACAAAAAAACGAGTCCTTAGGTATACACATTTTTCCGTTACACACACGCACACAGATATATATATATATATATATATATATATATAT
The DNA here is from genome assembly GCA_013436015.1 of Rhipicephalus annulatus. Taxonomy (NCBI): domain Eukaryota; kingdom Metazoa; phylum Arthropoda; class Arachnida; order Ixodida; family Ixodidae; genus Rhipicephalus; species Rhipicephalus annulatus. Next base: position 101,401 of record WOVY01005528.1, read on the forward strand.
ATATATATATATTTATTGCCCCGCCATGGCACGTACCATGACGCTACACTGCGGGACCCACACGAGATTGAGGTAAAGAAGAAAGAGAAGAGACCAGCGAAGTTTGAGACAGCGGGCAAAGGACATTTGGGCTGATCATTTTGTTTTGAGTTTACGGGCACAAGTCCGCCCTAAATAAATAGTTTGTATAGTACCGAGTGCGATATTTATTAGTAAAACTCGGGTGTAGGAGCTGCGTATGAGTCCAAGCCCACCACAGGTAAGGGAGAGAAGCAGAGATCTGAGAAGATTGGAGCCAGCAGAATTAACACCTGTAAACTAACGCATGGGTCACCGACTACAAGTTGAGCAGACCGAGTGTGGCCCCCCTAATTGTTCCATAAACATCTGTCGAGACCTCAAGCACAAGGTTCATTGCGATGGCCATCCAGTCGATGCCAACTCCATCTCACCTCATCGTGGATTCACCACGTACGCCAGTTGTCTTCCACGGTGACACCTTTGAAGATGCCGAGGACTAGGTCGAAGGCTTCGAGCACGTTGCACGTTGGAATGGATGGGACGAGGCCTGGAAACTTTGTTACATTTACGTAGCTCTACAAGATTCGGCACGTACACGGTTTGACAACCGCGAAACATCCTTGCTGTCACGGGACGACTTCTGACGAGAGCTTATCGCAACCTATTTGAACATGGACCACAAACAGAAGGCAGAGACTGCTAGTCAGGTGACGAACCAACAGAATAACCAGATCATGGCCATGCACAAAAAAGACATGTCGTGGCCCTTCTGCCGAGACGACCAAACATGGCCGAAGAGAAGTTGCAGCACCTACTGCACGGAGTGAAAGAAGAGATTTCCGCAGGCTTGGTGCGTAATCCAACGCGAACTGTGGTGGAGTTGTGGTCCGAAGCAATGACTATGGATAGGACACCACAGCAACGTGCGCGACTGTTCAACAGAGACTTCGCCTACTCTTCAGGATGGAGTAAACAACCCTTCCCACCAACGTTGACGTCCTCGGTAAATGGTGAGAGCCATCGTAAAGGAGGAGTTCCATAAACTGCAACTCACCCATTTTTCCAGCAATGCCCTCAATCGCGGACATTGTACATTAGGAAGTGCAGCAAGTAATTATTCAACCGTAGCATCAGGTGTCCCACCACACGCAACCAGAACTTCAGCTCTTCAGCCACAGCTGTCGTACGCGCAAGTCGTACGGCAAGACATCAGACACCCGAACTTTGCACAAGCTTCCGTTATCTCAGCGACGTTTCCTTGCCATACGTCACCGCTGATGCCAGAAGCGAGACCCCGTAAAAGTGAAGTATGGCGCGCTGCAGACCGACGGCCCCTCTGCTACCAGTGTGGGGAGGCAGGTCATCTTTATCGGCCATGCCACTACGGTCGAGTCGCACTATGCGGCTTCCCAGGAAATGCACCCTACCCCCGTAACGGTGAGCGTAACGGTGATATTTGAAGAATTTTAACCATAGTGGGCAGCGCACAAAAGGAAACACACAAGAGAAGGAATCAGGACAAGCGCTGGTCTAACAACTGAAAGTTTTATTTGAAAGAAAGCATATATATACATGTGTACACAGAAAATCATGTGCTACGCAAGATTACATCCGATCAATGAAACCAATCTCCTGTTCAGATAAAGAAACAGATGGCTGGCTAACCATCTGAACCTAACCTTTATCTGAACAGGAGATTGGTTTCATTGATCGGATGTAATCTTGCGTAGCACATGATTTTCTGTGTACACATGTATATATATGCTTTCTTTCAAATAAAACTTTCAGTTGTTAGACCAGCGCTTGTCCTGATTCCTTCTCTTGTGTGTTTCCTTTTGTGCGCTGCCCACTATGGATAAGTTCCAACTCGCCCGCCTTTCTGTGCTACAAGAATTTTTAACTTCGCGCTTTGCCTCTCCAAAAACTCAGCGACATGAATCGCGGTCGATGGTACCAAAGCTCAATAGGTCACCAAGTCCTCGCCCATATCTACTTTCCCGAAGGGTCGTTCACCAAGCCCGTGACGGGAAAACTAGAACCAGTGACCTGTGTAGACAAGGCAGCTGATTTTCGGAAAACTGAAAACCCTCCATTGTTACCGAATCAGAAGACGACACTGACACAATAACGGATAAGACGAACAAGTGTAGTAATGATGGCTTGAAACCCGAGCTAGAAGTCTCAATCGACGACGTCAAGACCATAGCGTTATTAGACAATGATAGAGAATACTCAGTAATAAGGAGCATGCTCACAAAGAAGCTGAAGAAAGTGCTCACTGATTGAACCGGACTTCAGCTACGCATGGCGGGAGGGCACTTACTAAGCACCGTAGGATTGTGCACAGCGAGGGTGGGAATAAGAGGCTATCTGTAAGTCAGCTCTTTTATTGTTCTTCCTAATGTTCCCGTGAGACGATTCTAGGCAAGGAATTCCTGCAAGCAAACAATCTAGTCGTCGACTTGCAGAAATCCCCAGCTGCTTTATCTACAGAGAACGCTGTTGCTGTGTGTCATGCAAAGAAACCAATCATTTTGTCTCCTCGTACTGTGCATGAAGGTGTGACAGTGCCGCCATGTAGCAATGTGACAGTTGCGGTGAAAAGCGGCGTTTATCATGAATATGCTGGACTAGCTGATGGAATCTTCAAACTGCTGCTAGCAATGAGGATACGCGTGGCGAGAGGTCTATTTCAACTGCGGAATGGATATACTGATGAACTATTGACTCACTTTACCAACTAGGTACAGAATGTGGCGAAGGGAGCAACTATAACACCACATTTAGACAACGTACAAGCCTCAGATGTTTGCACCATAGAAAAAGCACCAACAACTTCCTCAACAGTAGACACTGTCCTCCAGAAAATGTGTATTGACCGAAAGCTTTCATCTCTGCAGAAAGACCAGATTCTGAAGTTGATCAAAGAATTCACAGGGTGTTCTTCCACGTACTCCTGTAGCGAAGCACCACATTGTAATCGAAGGACATGTTAGACCAGTATGTCACCACCATACCGAGTAGCTCCGAATGAAAGAGAGACAATAAAGAAGCGAATGCAGGAGATGCTCGACGACAATGTCATACAGTCCTCCAAAAGCCCATAGGCGTCGCCGGCAGTACTTGTGAAGAAAACGGACACACCATGTGGTTCTGTGTGGTCTACAGAAATCTCAACCTCGTCACGAAGCGGGTCGTGTACCCACTCCCACGAGCCGATGATATGTTAGATAAATTACGCAGTGCTCGTTGTTTAACGTTCGACCTAAAGAGCGCGTACTGGCAAACAGAAGTCCACGAACGAGATCATAAGAAGATGGCGTTAGTGACACCCGACGAACCCCAAGAGTTCAAAGTACTCTCATTGGGTTTGTGTTCTGCTCTCGCTACCTTCCAGAGAATGATGGACACTATGCTCTCCGGCCTCAAATGTTAGTCATGTCTTGTATACTTTGATGACGTAATAATTTTTTCCACTACGTTCGAGCAGCACGTTAAGAGACTTAGGACGGTACTGGACGCTATTCGCATGGCTGCGCTTACGATCAATTTCAAAAACTGCCACTTAGGATTCTGTGAGCTTAGGTTCCTCGGGCACATTGTCAGTTCTAACAGAGTCCGCCTAGACCCGGATCAAATCACTGCTGTCACAAACTTCCCAAGGCAAAAAGACAAAAAGGCTATGCGACGTTTCCTGTGGCTTTGTGCTTACTATAGGCACTTCGTTGAAAACTTCTTCAAGATTGCGGAACCACCGACACGGCTTACAAAAAAGGTGTACAATTCATCTGGCAGCAAGAGCAAGAAGACGCCTTCTCTGAGTTAGGACGCCATTTTCCCTCACCTCCCATACTCGCTCATTTTGATGAGGATGCCAAAAAAGACATTCATGCGTACGCCAGCAATGTTGGCCTAGGTGCTATTTTTGTTCAGTGGCAGAAAAGGGAAGAAAAAGGTATTGCTTACGCAAGCCGCACTCTGTCGAAAGCTGAGTATAATTATTCAGCTACAGAAAAGGAATGTCTCGCCGTTATATGGGCCATCAAGAAGGTACGTTCATATTTATATGGTAGACCGTTCTGAGCCTTAAGCGACCATTATTCATTGGGCTGGCTGCGAACCCCAAGGATCCTTCCGTAAGACTTGCTATATGGAGCCTGCGTATACAGCAATATGACATCGCCGTAGTCTGCAAGTCTGTCCACCAGCCCAATGACGCGAATTGCTTGTCACGAGCACCACTCCAGACCTTATCTCCTGAGCATAAACAAGATTCCACATTTCTTGGAGCTGTGAATGTTTTGGAGTTCGCTCATGATCAGTGAGTGCACCCAGAATTACTTGTACTCATTCAATACTTGTAGGAGCAGCAAGTAGAATTACCGCAAGTTTTCGTCCGTGGACTAAGTTACTACGCCCTCCGCAGCTGCGTTCTCTACAAGAGAAACTTAGAACATACCGGTGAAACGTTGCTGCTTCTGATACCATCGTGACTGTGCGCGGACATTTAAGAAACGTGTCATGATAACCCATCGACAAGTTACTTGGGCATCAATAGGACTTAGGCGAGAATCCGCCAGTGATATGACTCAAGATAGGCTGGAAACTATAGTGGCCAGCCTCAAAGGAGGATAACGAAGTCTTTCTGTGGACGCATGCTTTTTTTCGTGCTTTTGGCCACTGGTTACGAAAGTAAACGCCCTCTTTTGTGCCTGCGTTCCTATTCCTTGTAATATTTACTGGTGGAACAGTAAGTAACAGTTGTAATATTTACTGGGGGTGGTACAGCAGATGATATGGCCCCCTGAGTGCACCACTGACGCAAGCCCATCGAGTAGCTTAGTTGAGCTTACTTATGTACACGTACGTTCCAGCCGTCTTCTTCAGGGACTTTAAGCCATAGCACAGTTTTGCTGCCTGAACTTCAGAGGACAATAAACCAAACTCCGCCTAACATCACTGCCCCAGTACCAGCGCACCTGGTTGTCAACCAGCCCAAGACGTCGAAGACATTTCACGGGCGCTTGCGTTTGAGGTTGCTGATGACTGCCTCGAGCATTCAGACCGGATCGCTGTCATCAACAATTGGACCCCCAGAGCGTAAGCTACGCTATGTGTACTCCGTTCTCGAGGACTCCGCGAAAACATAATTTAAGAACAACGAATCAACGCTTACGCCTTGGGATGAGTTTCACCGGCTGTTCCTTAAAGCCTTTGCCCTAGAAGACAGGTAAGAGACAGCAGAACGTGCTATACAGAGTTCAAGGCCCTAACAATAGCGTGACAACCTACATAAAGGACATGGGTCGGCTTTTGAGTTGTGCAGAGCCCTCTAAGACCAAAACCAAGAAAGTTCACCACTTAGTGCGTGGTATCAAAGAAGAGATTTTCGCCGGCCTGATTAAAAACCTGCCTAAGACACTTGTGGGGTTTCATGAGGAAGCCACTGCCATAGAGAGGGTCCTTTACAGCGTGCCGGCAGTATACTTGCAATGTACATCCAAGTGAGGCCACTTTCTGTCACTCTCGGCAATGACTCCAGCACGTTGCGAGAGCTCACCACACCTCTCATCAAGAAGCAGCTGCAAAATATGCAGGTGACTTCTTTATCTGTCGAGCTGCATTCCGTTGCGGAAATGGTAGGCGCCGAGCTACTGCAAGCCGTTCACGCTCCCCAGCAGTTCGAGGCGCCACAACAGAGGCACTGCGTCGAAATGAGTTATGCGGAAGCAGTGCGACGTCTTTTATTGTGCAGTTAACCCAGCATGTTACCCGAATGAACTACGCACACAGCAAATGGTAGTATGCGTCCCTTCTCGCAGCCCGCCTTTGATCGCCGCAAGCACGGACCGAGGAAGGTTAACATCTGGCGTTCACCCGAACACAGGCCACTTTGTTTCCTTGGCGGTTGAAGCCCGGACACGCCTGCCGAGCATGTCCATACCACAGTGGGGGTCTCGATCTATTTTCGCCTAATGCCCCTTGTCCACAACCTGACGAGTGACCACTGGAAACAGAAAGTTTCATCTCGAATCGTCGCAGTATCCAACATCGGTCACAACGAGCCCCGCTCGTCTCGCCTGCTCGCCACAGGTCTCGGAGCCCAGACTATTCCGCAGCGCTACGAGACGCCGTTCACTCAGTCCTACAAGCCGGAATAACTGAGTTCAGCGACCTGTGGAGGCGAGGCCGCTGACTCTGACTCTACGAAAGATCTCCACTACGAATACAGAGACGGCAGCGAAAATATGTACAGACGCAGTCAAACGTGGTACGAAGAGTGGTAACATCAAACGTTGCGGTAAAGGTGTACGACGAATTAGTAATGGTGTTAATTGACACTGGAGCAGGCACTTCCATTATAAGCATGGGCCTTGCCTGCAGGCTGAAGAAGGTTCCTACCCAGTGGGCTGGGTTCAACATACGTACGGAAGGAGGCCACCTTCTCACTGCGGCAGGAGAGTGCACAGCGTGAGTCAGTATTTACGGATTTACGTATCTCGGAGATTTTGTAATTACGCCAAGTTGCTCGAGGGACCTAATTTTCGGACTGGACTTTCTCATGATAATAGAGCCGTGATTGCCTCACAAGAGTCGCACGTGACGTTTTCAATGCACACACGCTTTAGCGCGCAACCCTCACGACAGTTTCTCAATGCTTTGAAAATAGTCGATGATGACGTAACCTTACCGCCGAAGAGTAGCGGGCTGACGTTGTTAACTAGTGACGTTTTTCGAGAATTCCAACAAGAATGAAGGTATTGCAAATGCAAATATCCCGC
>WOVY01005529.1:0-21444 GCA_013436015.1 Rhipicephalus annulatus
TGTTGTGGTCTGGGTCCTGTGGGTCTCGTCGTTGGTAGCTGGCTCCCATCGGACTCGTCCCTTATAGCGAGAAGCAATGCTTATATGGGAAAACAGAGAACAGACGTTTATTTACATTAGAGAGAGGTCAATAAGAAAGTTTAGATATATAGTGGCGTTCTTCGTACATGCGAGCTCTCCACTCGAAAAAGCACCGAATGAGCCGTGGGGGCTCATTATAAAGGGTCTGTCCTCCCCAGATCCCTAGATCGGGGACCGCGTACAGATGGCACCGTCCAATCACGGACCACACATTACCCGCGAGGGTGACGAGCACGCACGGTCCACGCGAACGTTCAAAACTGAAGCGTGGTCACCGCACGGCCATGTGGCACGAACGCGGCTCCCCCCCCGTCAAGGTGTGTCGCTGGGCGAGGGGTCTGGAGTTGATGACTGCATCCATCGAAAGGGCCCGCCGTAAACAAGCTTCAAAGGGTGCCGAACAACTCGTTCAATTAGCGGGACGATTCCCGGCCGCCGCCGCCGCCGTCATCTTCCCAAGAAGAAGCTGCACCGGTGGTCTCCCGAACTGCTCACGGCGCCGCGGCGGCAGGACGCCGCACCTCCGGCCAGGTGGGAACAATACATGGCGGACACCGGCCCGCCCCACCCGTTTGGCGACCTCAAAAGGAACATCAAAAGGAACGCCGATCCATTGTCAGACCTGGCGCCGGGTCCTAACAGCCTCTCCGCCGGGGAAAGAGATCCCGAGGTGCAGTGGCCAGCAGGTACTGTGCAGCGGGATCTGTATTGCAGCTTGTCGGCTCTTCCTCTATTATTTTTGTCCCGAACACTGGATCCGATGATCATTGACCAAGAGGGCGTTGCTCGCAGGGATGAGGTGACCCCTCTCCACCATATCTTCCGCCCACCACAAATGAGGAACTGCGAGAAACTGCGCCGAAAGCACACCCACACACGAGCAAGCACACGGCAATTCCCTACTCAGAATCACCAGACTTAGATTCACCTGTGAAGTCATTTCCTTCTACCTCAACTTTATTCCTGTGGCCCCCGCCGAGTCGCAACACCACATCAGCCACTTTTGAAGACATTAAACAAAACACTTGACACATGTTTGGATAAATACAGAAAACTAGTGGGCCTCAAATCGAGGATAGAAAGCAGAAAATCGTTTTGAAGCCCTCGGGGTACTAGGGACAACGACTCAGACCATCTGCGTTGCTGTTGAGTTTACCCTTCTTGTAATGGATATCAAAGGTGTATTGTTGAAGAGCTAAGCTCCAGCGCAAAAGACGGCCGTTTTTCGATGACATGGACTGTAGCCATGTGAGGGGACAGTGGTCAGTCTCTATTGTGAACCTAGAACCGGCGATCTAGCAAGCTAGCTTCTGGCACAGCCCAAACAACGCAGGCACATTCCTTTTCTGAGGCACTGTATGCTTCCTCACGAACAGAAAGCTTTCTACTGGCATACAGTACAGGGTGTTCCTGGTCGTTCTCTCCCCTCTGACAAAGCACGACACCCATACCCCGGTCGCTGGCGTCACACTGAAGAATGAACGGCTTAGAGTAGTCAGGCGCGCTCAACACTGGCTGACTTTTTAGTGCCTTCTTTAGCGTAGAAAATGCATGTTCCTTGGCCCCATCCCATTTTACGGTCTGGGGTTCAGTCTTTCTAAGAGCGTCTGTCAAGGAACTTGCAATGTCAGAGTAACGCGGGATATACCTTTGATAATAACCGGCCAATCCAAGAAACGACCGAATGTCTTTCTTGGTTCGTGGTTGGGGAAAGTTGTCTATTGCGGCCAGCTTTACTTCTGACGGCCGGCGGTAGCCTTGGCCTATTACATGCCCTAGATAAGCTACCTCAGCGCGCCCCAATTGGCATTTCGCAACCTTCACTGTTAAGCCGGCCTCACGCAGACGACATAGCACAGCTCGCAAGTGTTTCATGTGGTCTATCCAGGAAGAAGAAAAAATAGCAATATCATCTAGGTACGGGAGGGCAAAGTCCTCCATACCCTGTAACACTTTGTCCATTAGGCCAGAAAAGCAATAAGGGGCATTCTTTAATCCAAAACTAAGGACCTTCGGCCGAAATGTTCCCATCGGGGAAATAAACGCCGCAAGCCTACTAGCCCTTTCAGTTAGAGGCACCTGCCAGTATCCCCTGACTAAATCCAAAGTCGAGATGAAATTGGCACTGCTGACTTGCTCAAGCCTTTCCTCAATATGCGGAATTGGATAAGTTTGGTCCTTTGTAATCGAGTTGAGCCTCCGATAGTCAATACACGGTCGCGGCTCTTTCCCTGGGACCTCAACCAAGATCAGAGGCGAGGTGTAATCACTCTCTCCTGGCTCGATCACTCCTAGCTCGAGCATTCGGTTTATCTCCGCGGCCATTATTTCCCGTTGCCTCGGGGAAACGCGGTAAGCTTTAGAACGAATTGGTTCCGAAGATGTCAGCTCAATATCATGAACTAGGGCTTTGGTTCTGCCAGGTGTGTCTGAAAATGTTTCTTTAAAGTCAAACAATAGTTCCTTCAGTTCCGCTTTCTGATCTGGCTCCAACTCCGCCTGCTCTACCAGGTTACTAATAGTCTCGCCAATGTCTTTGTTTTCTGTTGTTAACTCCGGGAAATCAATAGGCATTTCTTCCGGTTGATTGAGCGACATGTTTACAACGGCATGCCTCTGCTGGTACGGTTTGAGCAGATTAGTGTGGTACACCTGTTGCGTTTTACGCCTTCCCAGTCCAGTAACCAAGTAATTTGTGTCTGACAATTTCTGAACTACCTCAACAGGTCCCTCCCACTGGACCTGAAGTTTATTCTTCAGTGAGGGTTTCAGTATCATCACTTTTTCCCCTACTCGAAAGCTTCGCGTCCGGGCTGTCTTGTCATAATAGCGCTTAGCGTTGTTTTGAGCTCTGCGCATTTCCTGCTCCGCTAGTTCTTGAGCTGCGTGAAGTCGGTCTAACAGCTCAAGCACGTATGCTACTACCGAAGGGTCGTCCGCCCGGCCCTCCCAAGATTCTCGAACAATGCGAAGTGGGGAGCGAAGAGCACGTCCGTAAACAAGCTCCGCAGGCGAAAACCCTGTTGATTCGTGAGGAGCGATCCGAAGCGCGAACATAGCTGCGGGCAAGCAAGCCTCCCAATCCTCTTTTTGCTCATAACAAAGGGCGCGTAGCAGCCGTTTCATGACTGAATGTACCTTTTCTACAGCATTTGACTGAGGGTGGTACACTGAACTGTGGATGATTTTAACGCCACACTTTTCTAGAAATGTCGAGGTTAGTGCACTTGTAAAAACAGATCCCTGGTCGGACTGAATTTCTGCGGGGAAGCCTACACGTGCAAAGATAGATAAAAGCGCTTTAACTACCTCCTCCGAGCTGAGCTCCTTTAACGGTACTGCTTCCGGGAATTTCGTGGCCGGGCAGAGCACTGTGAGTATGTGCCGGTACCCGGACTGCGTTACAGGAAGTGGACCCACTGTGTCTATAACTAGCCTGCGAAACGGTTCTGTGATAATGGGGACCAGCTTCATAGGTGCTTTAGCCTTATCCCCTGGCTTGCCAACGCGTTGGCACGTGTCGCAGCTTCTTACAAATGCCTCCACCTCCCGAAAGCAGCCGGGCCAGTAAAACTCCCGTAACAAACATTCTTTTGTTTTTTTGATGCCGAGATGCCCTGACCACAAACCTCCGTGGACCAGGTGCAGCAGCTCCTCGCGGAAAGGATACGGTACGACTAGCTGATTAAACCGAACTCCTTTTCGACTTGTGTACTTTCTGTACAAGACGCCCCCCTTCTTGGTGAACTGAATGTTTTGCTTAGCCACCCCTTCCTTCGCGTCTGGCGTTAAGTTGGAGAGTGGAGTCATTTTCCTGTTCCACTATCAGTTCTGTAGGACTTACATTTAACAGCTTTATAGTGCATTCTACTTCTCGAGATGCCTCGGATTCATCCGGTTTCTTACATCTTTCTTTAGATATTGTGTTTTGAGGCTCCATTATAGGGCGGTCCAGTTTCGTGCCAGGTAAAGAAGGCTCTGCCGCTGAAGCTGTTTCGTCTGCCACCGGATCTTTACAAACTGTCTGAGCGGCGAGCTCCCTTGCTTTGGATCGAGTTAAGGCCTGTACGATACCCTCACTGAACCCAATTCCTTTTTGTCGCAGCAAGTACTCTGATTTATTTGAGAACAAATACGGGTATTGCACTGGGAGATGTGCCGAAACGGCAGCTTCAGTGTCTAGAACACCGAAAGGGCCTTCGATGCGGACTCTTGCTACTGGGAGACAGGCACTGTTTGTCTCTACTGCTTGTCTTATCCACGCGCATTCTCCTGTAAACTGACTCTCCTCGACATAGGACGGGTGCACTACATCCATAGTGGCGGCCGAATCGCGGAGCACGCGGCACGGTTGGCCATTCACGACTAGGTCTCGGATGTATGGTTCTAGCAATTTCATGTTTTCGTCATTACTACAGAGTGACATTAACACAACTTTCGGGTTCTTACAACCCAAAGAAATATGCCCCGTCTGTTGGCAGTTATAGCAAACTATCGGCTTCTTGGCCTTGAACGCCTTTTTCTGTTGCCCTTCCGCCCTTTTCTCGGGTGCTTCTTCCTTTCTCTTGTTTTTCTCATCACCGCTTCCTTTGGAGTCTAAACCCTCCTTCGGCATATACCGACCCGACTTTGTCCATCGCGGAGGCTTGTCGGCCCGATATTTACTAATCTCCCTCCTAGGGACATCCTTGCCTTCGAGGGCACGGCGATTTACGTACTCCTCTGCGAGCTCTGCCGCTCTCGTGATAGTATCTACTCCTTGTCTATCCTGAACCCAGTACCTAATGTTTTCAGGTAGACGCCGAAAGAATTGTTCCAATGCAAAACACTGCAGAGTCTTTTCCGCGTCGCCAAGCGCACCCTCCTCTCTAAGCCATTCCTCCAGATTTACCTTTAAGGTGTACGCAAACTCTGGGTATGACTCGTCTTTGGCTTTCTCGATCTCACGAAATTTTCGCCTGAACGCCTCCGCTGACAGTCTGTACTTTTTGAGCAGACTCGCTTTGACTCTGTCATAGTCGTCTGCGTCTTCTTTACCCATACGGGCTATAATGTCAGCTACTTCACACGGCAGCAGCGTAAGCAAGCGCTGGGGCCACGTGTTTTTAGCAAAATTTTCCCTCTCGCACGTGCGCTCAAAGTGCACCAGAAAAAGACCCATGTCCCCTCCTACCGCGTAGGATGGCATCAAATCTGTCATTCGGCGCTCTCTTTCTCGTGCCACTGCGCTAGCTCCGTTCATTGATTGAGCCTTTGCTAGTTCAATTTCTAGGCGTTTCATTTCCATACGATCGATACGTTCTCTTTCCTCTTTCTCCTCACGACGTCTCTGTTCCTCTTTTTCCTCCCGGAGCCTCTGCTCCTCTTTTTCCTCACGGAGCCTCTGCTCCTCTTTCCTTTGCGTAATAGCCTCCAAGCATTCGCTCAGCTCATCGTCATCTGCCCCGATCTTCTCGATGGCGTCAATGATCTCCTGCTTTCTTTTCGTCTCGGCAATTACCTGGCCCAGCTCTCGGGCCAACTCTAACAACTCTGGCTTTTTCAGTCCCTTCAAATTCATGGCGGTCCTTGGTGCTGCTAACTCTTTTAACTAAACAACTTTGACGTACTATCAATACTTCCGTCAACCGTTACCAAATCACTGCTTTGTTTACAATCCTACGCAAAGCCTGGTGATATCTCAGCAAAGAAAAGCAGTGCACTCACCCTATGCAGTCATGAATTCGGACGCGTTCCTTCCCGTGTTGTCAGAGATGCCACGAAGCAGTTTTGTCCGACTCTAGGTCCTCCAGACAGCAGGTCTCAGCATTGCCTCCTGGTCGATGAGCTCGATCCCACCGCTGCCATCCAGTTGTTGTGGTCTGGGTCCTGTGGGTCTCGTCGTTGGTAGCTGGCTCCCATCGGACTCGTCCCTTATAGCGAGAAGCAATGCTTATATGGGAAAACAGAGAACAGACGTTTATTTACATTAGAGAGAGGTCAATAAGAAAGTTTAGATATATAGTGGCGTTCTTCGTACATGGCGAGCTCTCCACTCGAAAAAGCACCGAATGAGCCGTGGGGGCTCATTATAAAGGGTCTGTCCTCCCCAGATCCCTAGATCGGGGACCGCGTACAGATGGCACCGTCCAATCACGGACCACACATTACCCGCGAGGGTGACGAGCACGCACGGTCCACGCGAACGTTCAAAACTGAAGCGTGGTCACCGCACGGCCATGTGGCACGAACGCGGCTCCCCCCCCGTCAAGGTGTGTCGCTGGGCGAGGGGTCTGGAGTTGATGACTGCATCCATCGAAAGGGCCGCCGTAAACAAGCTTCAAAGGGTGCCGAACAACTCGTTCAATTAGCGGGACGATTCCCGGCCGCCGCCGCCGCCGTCATCTTCCAAAGAAGAAGCTGCACCGGTGGTCTCCCGAACTGCTCACGGCGCCGCGGCGGCAGGACGCCGCACCCTCCGGCCAGGTGGGAACAATACATGGCGGACACCGGCCGCCCACCCGTTTGGCGACTCAAAAGGAACATCAAAAGGAACGCCGATCCATTGTCAGACCTGGCGCCGGTCCTAACAAGGGTCGGCTTCGGTCATTCAGTCTATCTGGGGCTCATTCATTCGCTCCGCGGCCACCGTTGGCAGGAAGGAAGTCGGCCCAAGTCCCGAACGGCGCGTTTTCTCCTTGAAACGTGCCGCTGGTTGTTGCACCGCCACGGCGACCACGCGCACCCCCGCTGAATCCAGCGTCGTGTCATTGTGGTCGCCGGCGAACACTGTACAAGACCGCCTTTATGTATGCGCGTGTGTCTGTGCGTGTCTGTTGAATAGCAGGGGACAATTCGTAACGGACGCTTGGTGCGCCATGCGCTTTCTTGGTTGCGAACTTCGCACGAGTCGCAGTCGATTCGCGACAGGGCGTCATCCTGTTCGGATATGATGTTGCCTGGATGCACTCATATATACTCTGTGTGTGTGTGTGTGTGTGTGGTGTGCGCGTGTGTGTGTGCGCGTGTGTGCGTGTGTGTGTGTGCGTGTGTGTGTGTGTGCGTGTGTTGTGCGTGTGTGCGTGCGTGTGTGTGTGTGCGTGTGTGCGTATGTGCGTGTGTGTGCGTGTGTGTGTGTGTGCGTGTGTGTGTGTGTGTGTGCGTGTGCGTGTGTGTGTGTGCGTGTGTGTTGTGCGTGTGTGTGTGCGTATGTGCGTGTGTGTGCGTGTGTGTGTGTGTGTGTGCACGTGTGTGTGCGTGTGCGTGTGTGTGTGCTTGCGCGCGTGTGTGCGTGTGCGTGTGTGTGTGTGCGTGTGTGTGCGTGTGTGTGTGTGTGTGCGTGCGTGTGTGTGCGTGTGTGCGTGTGTGTGTGCGTGTGCGTGTGTGTTTGTGTGTGTGTGCGCGTGCGTGCGTGCGCGCTTCGTCTCCATTGTAGAGTACCCTCCCACGTTCCTCTCCTCTCTCCATAATGGTGTTCCCATAGCACGCCACTCTTTTGAAGCTCTTAAGACACCACTGAAAAAAAAAAGAGTCCTTTGGCTCGTGCTTGATAATGAAGTCTTGTCTTGCAACGTGCATGACTTTTTTTTAAGTCTCGTGAACTCTCTTCGGAGATCATTATATTCTCGTGGGGGCGTCATAGGGCCTAAAGGAGTAACGCATACTCCTTTTTTATTCAATTTATGTCTCTTTTAAGTTGTAGGTGCTATCAAAAACGTAAAATGAAAGACATTTGCTGAAAAAAAAAAAGCATTAGCATCATCTAGAGGCCGAGTTTCTAGTCCCTGTATATATATCGTGCGAGGTGCTAAGATAATAAAGATAAGAAGGCATGAGCGAAATCGAAGAGTGTTGTATGCAATGGCCCCTCGCTTTTATTTCGTACTATAAGCAATTCAATCGCTGTTCGATATTGCGCCAGCGCACTCAAAAATTACTTGCAGTTTTTCATACAAACTTCGCGTTTGAAGCAGCAATAGAAAGACCACCATTCGGAATGAGTTCGTTGCCTCCGTTCGTGATTTGCTCACACATTCTGTTTTGATACGGGGGGGGGGGACAGCTATAGTGTTCATATTAATCGGCTCTACAATAGCACTGATGCCGCCTCTGAATGGCTGTAATTTTTTACCTTAAGTACAGACCCGTCCGAGCGAATGTTGTGTACTTCCAAAAACATTTTGTTGCACGCTCGAACTACTCGTTATTTAGCGCTTCTAATGAATACAAACACGCAAAAATACGCATCCCTTCAATTCTTCCGCAAGTTAGAATTAAGTCTTGTGAAATTTCGTAATGGCTCTGACAGCAGGCTTGTATAGGAAACAGCAGCCTTACCACCTATATACGGACGTATAAGGCTTCTACTTCTTTCTAACCTATTGCATTCTTTACGGACACTTAAGGCCGACGCCGTTCAAAGCAAGGCCGTATTCTTCTGCCTTTCGAGAGCCTCAGAGCGAATCATAGCGCGCCCTCTCGGTGCACAATTTTTATCCTGTTTGACTAACCTTCGTTTTTCGGCGCCATTAATTTCTTCACAAGCTACCCCAGCGTTCTTCAAAATTCTTAATGTCGGGGTGTGTCTGCACTCCTGTAGTGCAACAGGGCGCAGCGTTCACGGTCCGCTCCTGAATTCTTGTGCTTGAACCGGTCATTTTAACCGGTCTCTCTTTTCTCGCCGTCTCGGCGGTATAAGCTTAAGCGAAGGCGTCTGCAATCTACTCTTGCTTGATTCATTATATCTCACGTGTTTTTGTTTTCGGTCAGTTTTTGCTACTGAACTTAATTTTACCCGCGGGTCTCTGCATAGCTTAATTTGTTTTGTTGGCTTGTTGGTGTCGCCCTTCAGCCGTGTTCTCCCTGTTTGGGATCATACCCAGTAAGCGCATCGTATTTTTCTGCTACGTTTTATATTCGTTACACGTCTGGCCAAAAATACAGTTTCTATCTGGATATTATTCAATTGTAGAAATGAAAAAAAAAGTTTACAAGGCCTCTATTACATACGAGTGTCTAGCGTGGTGCGATAAACGTAGCTCGTGAAACTTGAGCACAAGGTTGCCTCTTCATGCACTACCCTATCACCTGAAGCTGATGGTTATTTTATAGGTGCTCTACAACCAGCTCTTTGCGCATAGAGAGAGAGAGAGAATAAGATGAAAGAAAGGAAAGGAGGTCAACAATGGCTGCGCCTGGTAGACTAGAGAGGGGTAAGGGGAATAAATGTTAGAGAGAGAGAGAGGAGTAGAGAAATGTCACTCATGCCATCGATAAAACAGCATGTGCTTAACATCACAGACGGTGAGTCACACCCATGTCTTAATCAATTGAGCACATTCGTTGCATTAACTTGTATGCGCGGTTCCATGCACTCAAAATATTGCTGATGGTGAAGCCATGATAGTGCCGCTTGCGTTTTCAAGCAGCAGACTTCTGAAGGCTTGTGAAAACTGGAGTGGTGGTGTCAAGCAGTTGCAACACGCACGCAGTTGCACCACGCTTTGAGCTGTCGGTGTCTGCGTCTTGCTCAGCAGCACGCACATAGCACTGACCAGGTTGCTGACCACGCCGATAAGTTGTCCTTCGTCCGTAAAATTATGTGGTATCAATGAAGTGTCCCTTATACTGTCGAAGTCTGATGCCTCCCATCAGGGGCATGTATCTTTGGGAGTTCGGGCCAAGCGTCACTTGCGTTGCTGGTAGAGGCATCATTTTCCTTTAAACGGCTGCGTTTGGACTGGGTAATAAAGATGAAGCGTCAGCTCTACTGCTAGCAGAAGCGCCTTTGTTCTTAGAACCGACAGTGCTTGGCCATAGTGGGAGAGGTGGAGGTGGTTTTGGGCGTGTTTCGAGAGGCGACGATGTTTGGTGGCTTTGGTGCAGCGCCGGCGACGGGACCGTCGTCGCGTAATGGATGCAGCTGCTTCTCGGTGTGAGATGCCATCTCTAGCCCTTTTCTTCAGTTTTGCTAGCTCCTTCCGAATAAAGGGCAGTCCTTCGAAGAGGCAATATGTGGCCCATTGCAGTTTGAGCCCATGAGTCGTGGCCTGGCACGTGTCCTTGTTGTGGTACTCAGTGCATCGGGAACATGCAGTAGAGTTCGTGCGCAAAATCACTTACGTGACCTAACTTAATGAATTTGAAGCACTGAAGTGGTTTCGGTATAAACGGGCGAACTGCGAGTTGGAAGTGGCCCACTTTTACGTGTGATGGAAGTGATTTCGCCCCTAAATTTAATTCTTACGCATCGTGATGTCCAGATGCGACATATACTTGTAATAATGGCATCTCCCGAAGCCGGCCTAATCAAGACTGGTAGGTCCAAGTTGGTAATGGCTTCGGCAACATCATATATCACCCCAGTGCTCACTTCTTTGCCCAGCGGTATATGAAAGCGGAGTTTCATCCCATTAAGTTCCATTTCTTCACGCAATCTGTCAAGCACAGTCACATGATTGCCGTCAATCGCTAGGATGTTCTTGCGGCTAATCACTCTTACTTCTTTCACTTCATTCGGCAACAGTGCCTCTAGCTGTACAGACATGGCTTGCCAGTTAAGGCGCCTCATGTTGTCGCTAGCGAACTCTGACATGAAAAGGATGGTTATTACCTCAGTGTTCCGCGAAGATCGCATGGTGGGCTCACTCAAATTGGGTGACATGCTCAGAAATCGTCTCTTTCCATTGTCGTTTCCCACGAGCTCGAAGTTGTCGTTCCCTGATTCATCACTGCTGACGTAGTAGGGTTCGGTGTCATCACTGTCAGTGCCACTCTCGGAGCTGTAGCGCTTCCTGGAAGCAACACCCGTGGTTATTCCGGTGTCCGGTAGTCTTCCGTAGGTCTCTACCTCCATCGCACACCTGCAGGAGACCACGCGAAATAAAACTTTGCGATGATGTTTATTAGAACAGAGGAGTCGCAACGAGGTCGCGACGGAAAATGGGCGAACAGCAAGTCTGGCAAAGGCGGCACAGGTTCTCGCGCAATCAGAGCACGGGCTTTTGGTTGTCTTCCAAAGGCGCATACGCGTTGGTGCGTATGCTCCACTACAATACCCCCGGGGTGAAGGGTAGCCATCCTGGCGACTCGGGGAGTAGGCACAATGAGGGGGTCGTAGTAGGGCTTGAGATCGGTCGACGTGTACGGTCTCGCGTCCTCGACGGCGCAAATCTGGTGATTGTGTTAATGGCTCGATGACGTAATTCACCGGGGAGGTCGCGTCAATGACACGGTAGGGACCATGGTACCGGGCCAGAAGTTTAGAAGACAGGACAGGAACGTGCGGGGGCACCCAAAGCCACACAAGGGAGCCAGCACGAAATGTAGGAGCTATGCGGTGAGCGTCGTCGTGTCGAGTCTTTTGTAGGCCTTGAGCCTCACTTGTCAGAGACCGAGCCAACTGACGGCAGTCTTCAGCGTATCTGGCGACTTCCGAAAGCGGGGAGCACTCAGATGCATCAGGGCGATACGGTAGTATAGTGTCGAGTGGCTGGGAAGGTTTGCGGCCGTACAATAGAAAGAACGGGGAAAAACCGGTAGTCGCTTGCGTCGCGGTGTTATAAGCGAAGGTAACAAAGGGCAATACAGCGTCCCAGTTAGTGTGGTCGGAGGAGGTGTACATCCTCAGCATGTCGCCAAGTGTGCGGTTGAACCGCTCAGCAAGACCATTTGTCTGTGGATGGTATGCGGTAGATTTCCGGTGGATAATGTTGCATTCAGCGAGGATAGCTTGGATGACCTCTGACAGGAACACTCGACCCCTATCACTGAGTAATTCCCGCGGAGCACCATGGCGTGGAATGAAGCTGCGGAGAATGAAGAGTGCAACTTCGTGGGCGGTCGCTGCCGGTAGAGCTGCAGTCTCAGCGTAGCGTGTCAGATGATCGACTCCGACAATAATCCACCGGTTTCCAGAGATACTATATGGGAGGGGGCCATAGAGGTCTATACCCACGCGGTCGAATGGGCGAACCGGGCACGGGAGCGGCTGTAACATGCCAGTAAGGTGCCGCGGAGGTGTCTTGTTCTGTTGGCAAGTGGTGCAAGACTGAACGTATTTCTGCACAAAGCGATCCATTCCTCGCCAGTAATAGCGTTGGCGCAGCCTTTCGTAGGTTTTCAGGACACCTGCGTGAGCACTTTGGGGATCTGCATGGAAATTCATGCAGATGTCAGAGCGCATATGAGTTGGGACAGCAAGGAGCCACTTCCGACCACCAGGCATGTAGTTACGGCGGTACAGAATGTTGTCTCGTAAGGAAAAGTGGGCTGCTAGCCGGCGTAGCGCTCTCGTGGAAGGGACAGCAGACGGATCAGTGAGGTAGTCGACTAACAAGGCAAGGTGTGGGTCTTTACGCTGCTCCGAAAGCATGTCAGTCGTGTCGAGTGGTGACAAGGTGGTAAAAGGGGGAGACAGAGAAGCCACATCTGGTGTTAATGGCGATCGCGAAAGTGCATCGGCATCCGCATGCTTGCGACCGGAACGATATACGACACGGATGTCGTATTCTTGCAATCGAAGTGCCCAACGTCCCAGGCGTCCGGACGGGTCTTTCAAGGTGGACAGCCAACATAGAGCGTGGTGGTCTGTGACCACGTCGAAAGGACGGCCGTAAAGGTACGGGCGAAACTTCGTCAACGCCCAGATTATGGCCAAACACTCCTTCTCTGTCACGGAGTAATTCAATTCAGCCTTCTTGAGAGCGCGACTTGCATAGGCGACTACGTATTCAGCTTGGGTGCCTTTCCGTTGTGCCAAAACTGCACCAAGACCGATGCCACTTGCATCGGTGTGAATTTCTGTGGCCGCAGCAGGGTCGAAGTGACGAAGAATAGGTGGTGAGGTCAGCAGGCGGCGCAGCTGGCGAAATGCGTCGTCACATGCAGGTGACCATGCAGATATGCCTTTGCTGTTGGAAAGCAGACTCGTGAGAGGTGCGATGATGGACGCAAAGTTGCGCACGAAGCGACGAAAGTAGGAGCAGAGACCGACGAAACTTCTTAGGGCTTTCAGTGATGTGGGCAACGGAAAGTCAGCGACAGCTCGAAGCTTATCGGGATCCGGAAGAACACCGTCTCTGGTGATGACATGTCCCAAGATGGTTAGTTTTCGTGCTGCGAAGTGGCACTTCTTGGAGTTAAGTTGTAGGCCTGCAGAAGTTAGACACGTCAGAATCTCGTGGAGGCGAGCAAGATGTGTCGGGAAATCAGATGAAAGGCTACGATGTCGTCCAGGTAACATAAGCAGGTTTTCCACTTGTGGGCACGCAAGATGGTGTCGATCATGCGCTCAAATGTGGCAGGCGCGTTGCAGAGCCCAAATGGCATGACTTTGAACTCATATAGGCCATCCGGCGTTAAAAAGGCTGTTTTAGGGCGATCACATTCAGCCATTGGCACCTGCCAATACCCACAACGCAGATCCAAAGATGTAAAGTACTCGGCGCCTTGTAAACAGTCAAGAGCATCGTCTATTCGTGGTAGCGGGTAGACATCTTTTTCCGTAATATTGTTTAAGCGGCGATAGTCCACGCAAAATCGTACGGTGCCATCTTTTTTCTTGACCAGAACCACAGGTGATGACCAAGCGCTTTGAGAAGGCTGTATGACTCCACGTTTAAGCATGTCATCTACTTGCTCCGTAATGACGCGGCGCTCTTCGGCGGAAACGCGGTAAGGACGCTGTCGCAGAGGCGAATGTGAGCCGGTGTCAATAGTATGAGCGATAGTGGTGGTGCGGCCCAAAGCAGGTTCTTGAAAGTCGAAAAAAGAACGAAACTTGTTAAGGAGAGCAACAAGTTGGCGGCGATGCGAGAGGGGGTCTGCGTCAATAGCATTGTCGAAGGCTGACGAACTTGATGGGCTCAGACGCATGAGTGATTGCAGCAATGTGACATGGCGTTTCTTCGGGAAGAATAATATCATCGATATGGTCGACAGGTTGCACATATCCTAACGTTTCACCACGAAGTAAGCCAATGAGGTAGTTGCAGTGGTTGGTGACCAGCATTACGGTTAAACCCCACGCAATTGTAAGAACAGCAAATGGGAGAACGATGCCCTTGCGTTCAGTAAAAACCGGAGATGGCGTAAACACCACCGTGCCGTCAGGTTGCGCCACACATGAAAGGCTAATAGGGACCGAAGCTTCAGGAGGCAAGGTGATGTCGTCATCAGCGATGACTTTGCAGAGCAGAGGAGAGCGGTCGGGTGGTGGAAATTCACATGTTGGCACAAGGGACACTTCGGCGCGGGAACAATCGATGATAGCTTCATGACGTGATAAGAAATCCCAACCCAGGATAAGGTCATGAGAGCAAGATGGTAGAACAAAAAACTGTACGACGTACAAAACGTCTCGGATGACGACGCGCGCCGTACACACAGCCGAGGGATGAATGCGTTGCGCGCTAGCCGTGGACAGCACCAAGCCACTGAGAGATGTGGTCACTTTCTTCAGTTTCCTATAAAAGTTTGCGTTCATCACAGAAACGGCGGCCCCGGTATCAATTAACGCTAATGTGGCGACTCCCTCAACATCGACATCAACAACATTTTGCGGCGAAAATGGAGGCCTTGGGAATTGCGCACAAGTTGCAGTTCTTGCCTCCGGAACTGCACTGATTAGTTTCCCTCCTCAAGAGGTGGTCGACGACGCATAGGTGATGGCGATCGGCGACGAGGTGATGGGAAACGAGCAGTCGATGGGTGGCGATCCGAGTCGGAGTGCCTCTGTTCATGTGCAGACGTGGCGGTTTGCTGCGGTGCGTAGGTAGGAGCTCCGAAGTATGCGTGCGCAGGCGTGGGACGGCGGCGGCAGAAGCGTGCAATGTGGCCAGCGATGCCACACGCGAAGCAGATGGGACGATTGTCTCGGGTGCGCCACTCATTAGATGGACGGAAAAAGCGAGGTGGGGGCCTGTAGACTGGAGGCGAGGCCGGAGGAGGTGGAGCCGATAAGGCGACTGATGCGGTGGGGGCCCGCGCGACCACAGCTGCGTAGCTGAGAGGTGAAGGCGGCGCAGTTGGTGCGTAGCCAGCAGTTGAGAGATCAGATGGCACCGAAGTGCACGGGTAAGAGGCTGGCACTGTAGGGAGTGCATTGCAAATTTCAGTGCGTATGGCCTGCTGCATATTCGAAGGGAGGCTTGTCGTGGGCGCGTCACTATGCGGCAGCAGGGAAAGCTGTCGGGCGACTTCCTCCCTGATGAAGTCTTTAATCTGGTTCGACAGAGTTCCTTGGTGAATGTTGCCATTGGCGAGTGCGACGGCCGAGATCGAATCTGGTGATGGGACACTCTGTCGGGCGATGGAACGCTGACGACGCAATTCATCGAATCTCTGGCACAGGCTTACGAGGACTGCCACCGTGGTCGGGCTCTTCGCCAGCAACATCTGGAATGCGCCATCCTCGATGCCTTTGAGAATATGTCGAATTTTCTCTTCTTCAGGCATGGATGAGTTAACACGCCTGCAGAGGTCGAGCACATCCTCAATATAGCTAGTAAAGGTCTCACCAGGTTGCTGGGCTCGGTGGCGCAGACGCTGGTCAGCGCGGAGCTTGCGGACCTCTGGTCGGCCGAACGCTTCGGTCACGAGGGTTTTGAAGGTGGACCAGCTGGCGATGGCGGTTTCGCGGTTGGTGAACCATAGCTTGGCGACGTCAGCCAAGTAAAAGATGACATAGGCAAGCTTAGAGTCGTTGTCCCTTTGGTGCTGGCACTCACGCGTTCGTACAAGGAGAGCCAGTCTTCGACGTCTTGCTCACCACTGCCGCTGAAGATTGGTGGGTCCCGCTGACGGGTAGCACCGAGGCAGGTCGATGGGGCAGCCGATGGTGCTGGCTGTGCTGGGATGGGCTGGTTGGTGACTGCGTCAGTCATGTTGTACGGTAGTCTTTCGGCCAACTTGCGAGAGCGGAGCTCCAGGTCTGCTTAGGGATCTCAGCAGCCTCCACCAAATGCGATGATGTTTATTAGAACAGAGGAGTCGCAACGAGGTCGCGACGGAAATGGGCGAACAGCAAGTCTGGCAAAGGCGGCACAGGTTCTCGCGCAATCAGAGCACGGGCTTTTCGTTGTCTTCCGAAGGCGCATACGCGTTGGTGCGTATGCTCGAATACAACTTATTAAAAAAGCCATGGGACTCAAAATTCGGCATTATGCCACACCGGCACTTCGTCGACGTCCTCTTGCCCACAGAGCTTTCTATATGTACACTATAGGTATACCTCTGGCGCTAGTGTGAGAGTTGCAAAGTACGGCGCTTCATCGAGCATGAGAATTTCATTTTACTTCATTTAACTTCATTACCTTAAAAGCCAACAGGGGCATTGCATAAAGGTTGGGTTTACATATTTCTATTATACATTGCTTAGAAATAACATTATAGTAAGCTATAATAAACATGGCATGGGTATAATGGATACAGGATTCCGTGATATATAAAAGCAGTTGGAATGTTGGGTGGTACACAAATTTGCCTGATCTTCGTACTTTTGTCTCCGTTTGGCTTCGCGTGGCTTGAAGCTGCTTTGTCACGAAACGACAATCTGCAAATGTTAAGAAGTTGCACTTCACCGCCTTTACTTTTCAGGCCCACCAATTCAAATCGGGTGACGAAGATCAAAACGTACCGTTCTTTCATTCGAAACAAAACCAAAACACAACAATAAACAAAGTCTCAAGTGCATTCGATGCCCGCAAGCATCAACACCAGGCAAAACTATGGCAAATTTCTGTATACCAATCATTCCCATGGTCGCTGAATAATCGCAACAATAGAGTCCCCCCTCCCCCGAGTCAATTTTAGAAAACTCTATGCTTTCGCCCACAGCCCTGACCATTTGTGGAAGCTTTTCCCACTCTAATGTTACACACACACACACACACTCACACACACACACATAATATATATATATATATATACACGATCGGTACACATGGTACACATGTCCGTGTATGCGCACATTACCCAATGTTCTTACGCATTGCGCATTTGCGTAATAAAAGTACCATAAATGAAACCAAAGGAGACACAGAGAGGAAAAACTAAGGTGTGGCTTTAGGACACACCGCCACAGGAACGCGTCTGGCTGCGTGGAAGCGAGTATCCGCTCGCAACATTTTCAGGGTGTGGTCCGGGCCGGTGTTGGCCACAGCGCTTCTTGCTCTTCTTGTTCGCTTATGTCCTGACCCGGCTGCTGCGGTGGTCATCAGGCGGCTTTCGCCGAGGCCAAGGCGAGCATGCCGCAAGCAGTTCCCCCGCACAGCGTATACAAGTGTGTACCCGTATGCAGTTTATGTACTGGTCGCTGCGGCACAAACGAGCTCTCTTTCCTTGTTGAAGTTGACTCTCTCCCTCCCTGCAAGATGGTATCGCTCCTGCAGCTCTCCGACAGCGGCATGCACTATGGGAGTGAGCGCTAATTTCATGGTCGGGCGCGAGCTACGCCGGCAGGAGCGCTCTGTGTTTTTCCTATACGCCGTCTTCGTCACCGAGGAACAAGTACAAGCCTATAAGAACACGTTCCCATACAACGTCGTCCCCGAGTCAGATGGTACAAGTACAGGTATATAAGAACGCAAGAACGCAAGTGGTATACATAATCAGGCGACCGTCCTCAGCGTCCCCTCCTGGACCCTGCGGATGGTCGGCTGCGGTCCAGGACATGATGCATGGTGGACCGTAGCCGCGGTGCCTGCTGGTGCGCGGGCCCTCCTCATGCCGTACGGGCCGCTGGCGGTGTATGGCCTGCCAGCGCGGTCTCACGAACGTATTCTCATCCGGTGTCTGTGCGTGAGTGAGCGTGCTCTAAATATGCGTGTGTTAGTTAGTGGCTAATGGGCGCCGGACGATAAGGCGCCGATCTTGTGTGTAGACGCGACCAGATGCCGGGCCCGCCCAGACGTCACCGCCCCCCCTCTGTGTTTTATAAGTGCTGCCAGCATCATCTTGCATTCGTTTCTTTATTTTTTTTCGCTCCCAGCTCCGCAGCTTCTGAGAGTTTCACCTGTAGTTTTTGTTCAACTCTGGTTCTTTTATATTAACCTTAAATTATTTGATGCTACCACCTCCTTCTGCGATTATCTGGAGCATACTGGACGCACATGCCGCGTACATATTTTCTAGCCTCGACTCTTACGCGGCCTCAGTGGTATATTGGGCTACATCTTACGCGGCCTTGCGTGACAGCTTGTGGCTGCGACCTTCCCGTTGGCTAAAGCTTTGTTCACATTTGTGATACGAACACTATTTGGCGTTCACCACGTGCGCAGCCGCGGTCTGCAGACCCACACATGTAGGTGGGTATACCTAAAAATTCCCAAAATTCCTGCGCGCAATAAACCACCAGCGCCACCGTCAAAAGCAGGTGAACACCGAGGCGGGAGGTCCGAAAGGTGACCTGTCTGCTTTTATCCATGTCATTTTTTCGTTCTTTTTTTCTTAAACGAATGAGAAAAAGCCCGACATTGTAGGTAAACTGGCAGGTTCAAGAGGGAGGCGGTGGGTGAGTGCTTGTGTAGGGTGTACGGGAGAAGCACGTTATCCGAGAGCGAGCAATTCAAGTTGCGTCTGCAGGCGGCAGGTGCGTGTTTCCAGCGTTAAAGCACTGTATTATGGAAAGTGGGGCGATTGTTTTTCCACCCTCCCGCCGCACTTAGCGTTCGCAGCAGTTTTCGTCGTCGTAGACGCTGTTTTACGTAATGCGCGTACTCGCGAGCTGCACTCATAATTACTGGGCTCTCTCTCTCTCTTTCTCTTTCCCTACCGGGAAACACGCGCGGAGCTTGTTAGGCCTTGCGTTGGCCACATGGGAGCGATTGTGAGGGCGGTAACACTATAAGTGCGGCGCGAGTACACATGCGCCAGATGTTCGCGCTGAAACAATCTCTGCCTTATGTATATCATAGCCGTTTTCTTTCTTTACGCGTATACTTTGTTTCTGAAATGCGAGCTTTGAGAGCGACACACGTGAAGCTGTCTTGACACTGAGATGGTGTATAATGTGTTACATGCTACCTTCGTCTTTCTACTCTTTGTTGTGCTTTTATTTTGATAAGGGAAACGAGTGAAAACAATTTGTGTAGTCGTTTTTGCTGAATAGAGTTCATGACGCATTACTCTTACTGTTACGACACCAGAAGAACTGTATGCAGTATGGAGTGTTTGCACGTGTTGTAATAGGACTGCGTATGCGAATAAAAATCTTTAAACGGGATGTGATTTTGCTAGTAGTGCCCGCACTTCTGCTCACTTCTGGGAGCGATGGATGTTTCATTTTTGAGTTATATAGTATGGCGGGAGGGTAACTCTGTTCTGTGTAATAAAGCGTATACCAAATATATATTCCTGAAAGCTCAGAGTTCTACAACAAAACGGAGGAATATATGTGTGTAAAAGGTATCGAGAGCATACAAGGCAACGCAAATGCAACGTTGCTTGATATTTGTATTATATTCAATTACGAAATATTCATTCACATGCCCTGTGCTTGACAAAAATGCATGCATGCTTCAAATTAGCATAAATTCTCATGTTGCACGCAATCTACGAAGCTTCTTCTATATGGATAAACTCGCCATGCAACCTTCTCCTTCTTCCGAAAACTCCAGGTGTCAACAACACGTGTTCAGTGATAAAATCTCGATAGAATGTATACGGTGCGTCTAGATCAGACTTTTCTTTTTGTTAAACGCGGCTTCTGCAAGAAAACATGAAGGACATAGCACTGTATCATTTTGTAAAACGACCACTACAAGAAAAACCATTGATTGATGTGTGGGGTTTAACGTCCCAAAACCACTATATGATTACGAGAGACGCTGTAGTGGAGGACTTCGGAAATTTCGACCACCTGTGGTTCTTTAACGTGCACCAAAATCTGAGCACATGGAACTACAACATTTCCGCCTCCATAGGAAATGCAGCCACTGCAGTCGGGATTCGAACCCGCACCCTGTAGTTCAGAAGCCGAGTATCTTATAGCCCACTAGACCACAGTAACGGGGCTACATGAAAAACCTGTGTATGTGTGTGTATTAGTGTGCGTGTGTATGTTTGTGTGTGTTTGTTTGTTTGTACGATGTGTATGTGTATGCTTATGCGTGTGTGTGTGTGTGTGTGTGTGGTGTGTTGAGTTTTCATGTGTGCTTTTTAATTGAAATAAAAAATAAACGAAGGAGTTTTTGTCACCGTTACTTGGTGACAACTACCCCTTTCCACTTGAATGTTACGAATAAAAAAAAAGCAAAATAGCATATATACACATTTACAGTCCCTACGTAGGTGGGAGCAAAAGTTCTCCTATGGGCAGAACAAACACGTATAGACGCCACGCTCACTTTTAACTTTTGTCCGCCCAGTAGTAGTCACAATTATTTGCTTATTCGAAGAAGTGTTGCAGCATCTTCATTGCCTTGCCATTTGTTTTAGATGACCATGGGCCCTAGTGTTTTATTGAACGCAAATGGCCGTTTTGCAAGTACTTTTTAGTCGATGCCGGCTAGAAATAATGCAACATAGAGAGATCACTAGGCACATTTTGCTAAGCAATATAGTCAGCAGATTTACCCTAACCACGTCACTGTCATCTTACCATGCCATCGGTTCACATCTTCAATTGCTGGTATATATATACTTAACATTTCGTTTACCGCCACAAGGTCACCCAAATAAAGAGATCCATATATCCGATTCATTCTGGTGCCTTCTTTATCATGACGGCCACATCACTATGTGTCACCTCGTCACTATTGGCGTCACAAGTTTCATCACGCGCATGCTGTTATACTCTTTTAACCAACAAATTGTGCACTCTGGTAAAACGTCCGCCATGCCACTATATAAGACCCTTGGTCTGCATTAAGCCGTTGTTGAAAATGTGGGAAACAATGCAATAGAAGGACATAGGAGTAACGTAAATAGGAAATGCAAATGCAGAGATGCACACTCTAAGATTTGGAAATAATGAGTACACTTGATGCTTACATTTGTGGCACTAACGAAAGTGAGCAAAATCTATTTCGGTGGGTTGTCAGCTGCATACTAGGTGATTCCGCGCCAACGTCACCCTGATTTATGCAGTACCTGAAAAAAAAAAAACAGACGCATGCAGGGGTAAGCCTGCCAAAAGATTTACTCAACAGCAAAATACAATTTTGCGCTAAGCCCCACTGTTGAGGACTGCAGCGCAACTCAGTTGTGTTTATTTTAGTTGCCTTGGACGAACCCATGTTTTAGGGTGTCGTTGGACAGGTGGGTTGAAAGAAGGGAGACGTAATCTGTAGCCTTATTTGCAAGCTCGCTTCCTTGGAGGTTTGCTTGAGGACGTCTATGGCACAATGTTTGTTTGTTTGTTTTTCGCCGATGTCCATTTAATGG